>VBSM01003227.1:622683-664565 GCA_008086735.1 Cheirogaleus medius | reverse complement strand
CCTCAGAGGAGGCCTGTAGACTGTCCCCAGGCAGTGGAGCTAGAGACTGAGGCCCACTGGAAATCGCAGGCGAGTGCAGGCCCGGAGCTAGCCTGAGACACAGACTACACTTGGGATCCTGGGGCTCGGCAGAGGCCCAGGAACATCTTAGGCAGGGGGGCAGGAATGAAGGGGGCATGTGGCAAGTTTGTACCACTCTGGCTGCATGTGCAACCCTAGCTGAACCTCTTCTGTTGCTAAGTAAAGAACCCAAGTGGATCTGAGGACTTCTAGGACAGGTTTTTAAATCCCATCTGCACCACTCCCTAGTTGAGTGACCTTAGCCAAAGGAAGTGGGAAATAAATTATGGGATGGCTAAATGTGCCAGGCACTGTGCTTGCCTTGGAGCCTGTCTGACCCCAGAGCACATGTTCTTTCTCTGTGAGCACCCATCCTATGCTATACTCAGAGTCAGAGGTTTGAGGAACAACTAATTGACTCTGGGAAGTCACCTCCATTCTCTGGAACTCAGTTCCTCTTCGGGCAAATGGAATAATCAACCTCTCTCTTGCTGACCCCAAAAGGGGATGGTGAAATTAAAATGAAATAGCATGGTGAAAGAATGCTTTCTGATACTTAGTGTCCATGGTGAATAGGTAGTTTTCAGACCCATCTGATCTTTGGAACCATCTGAGCGAGGTTTTTAAAAATATAGATTGCTGAGGGTCTGATTCAACTGCCCTGAGGATCTGTGTCTTTAAAACTCCCCAGTGCTCAGGCAGGTTTGTGGAACTGCTCCTGTTTGCAGACATAAGGGATGGATATCATTTCCCCAGCCCTCAGGGATGCCAAGATTGTGCTTCCTCTTTCTTGCCCCAGCTAAGAAGTTGCCAGCCTGGCCCTGCCCCTGGGCTCTGCCCCTTAAGATTTTTATTCCATTCCTTTGCTGGTAGAGTTTGGCTGCCTCTCAGCACCTTCTAGCCAAAGACCCAGAGAATGGGGAGAGGGAGAGGGAAGAGAAGGATCTGATCCAATGCATCAGTCGCCTTTAGCTACCCAAACCCAGTAAGTTGGCATGGAGGATATCCTGATGGGGAAAACCATCGGGCGCTGGGATGCGGCTCCTCGCCGCCTCCCTGCAGCTCTGCATCCCCACAGGCCGGTGCCTCGCGGGGCCGGCTGGAGGCCGCAGCGGGGCAATGCGCGCTGCTGGAGCCGGGCCTCATGCCGGTCCAGGCCAGAGCTCTATGATCCGCCGCCTGCTCCCGTCCTCTGGTCGCACTGCTTGCGTGATCCTGATTGGGTACTTTTTTGAATCCCACTGTTCCTGATTGGATGTTATAGCTTGTTCCTGATTGGATGTTATAGCTCGTTGCTGATTGGATGTTAATGCTTATTGCCGATTGGCTGTTAATGCTTGTTGCTGATTGGACACTTTTTGAGTCCTACCAAAGGTATAAAAGGACGAAGGGGGGGAGGGTGTGCTAAGAAAATCAGAAGTCAGCGGAGCATCGTGATGGACTAAAGGCCGTTCTCTACTCTCCACATGCTGCTGGGTTATTTCTCTAGTCAAGAGCTGTTGTGAGAGCTGTTAACACTTGCCGGAATAATCCAAGCCATAGGTAGAGAACCCACCAGAGTTTGAGTGAGCAGGTGAGGCATCCAGGTGGTAGCTCGCCCTCCTGCCTTTGACTAGTCAACAATGTGTGTTGGTTGAATCCCAAGGGATATACTTTGTATTTATTTTACTGACTTTGCTTGTATTTTCCTAACTTTGCTGGATACTTTTTTGGGGTGAAGAAAATCTTGAGACAACTTTTTTTTATACTTGAAATTCTCAAATATTCCTACCAAAAGAGGAGCACCACAGCACAGATGATTCCAAATAAGAAATTATTGAAAAGTCACTTCCAATGGTTTTAGGGGGAATGGCATGGAGGTACCCCCTCCTCTGTGAAATGCACCTGCCCAATTTGCTTCAGCTTCAGACAACATCAGTACTGGCTTACCTCCTGTGAGAATGGCTCACAGTGATGTTGGAACAAGGGCAGCTCAACCAGGGAGCAGCCTCAGAGCTGAAAACTCCCGCTTTGAGGGCTCTGGGGTGTCAGCCCTGGACCAGATGCATTTTATAAATAAGGAGATGAAGCCCACGGAAGGGTTATGACTGATTCCCAAACTGATCATCTTTCCTCTGGCAACCATGCTGCTTCTGGACTCCTAGATTTTAGTTGCTTTTATCTGTTCACCTTGACTATTTATTCAATGCCCATGATTCAAGGTGCACCTTGCAGCCCGGAACCCGGCACAATGTGTGCGCTGGGCATTTGTGGGTGAAAGAGAACTATGTTCTAGTCCTATTGCTGCTAACTGGCTGGGTGGTGTGGGGCAAGTCACAGGGGTCCCCAAACTTCAGTGCCTTATTTATACCTCGGGGAGTTGAGATATATGGCTTTTAGGGGCTCTTCCAGTTTCTAGGCTTCTGCGTGTCAGATTCCGTTTTAGACTTCAACTGCATGCACAGGAAGGCCGAAAGTTCTGCTTGAAGAATAAAACTCCCTGGCTGGGAGGCTCTCATACAGCCTCAGAAAGGGGAAGCCAAGGCAAGAGCTGCCCTCTCCCTTCCCCAAGGTCACAGCGGCAGAGGTGAGCCAGGAATAGAAGCGAGGCCTCCTCCTCCCACCCACCCAGAAGCCAGACCGAGGCCCCATGCGTGCAGCAGGTGGGTGGAGGAGGGAGAGCTTGGCTCCTCTTCCCCTAGTGCTGCTTATTTATAGGACACTCCTCCAGCTCCGGGCCAGAGGCAGTCCAGCAGGGGAAAATGCAGCTCTGGAGGAGACGCCAACAGGGATTTAACCAGCTGAATTGAGTGAGACATATAAATCAGTGCCGACTTCCACTTCCTAAGAGGTTCTGCCAATTTCCATGGTGCCAGAGTCTGGGAGGAGACTCACCATGGCTGTCCCCTAGGGCTGTAACACTTTTCCTTTGTCTGTTGCTACAGGTAGGCAGTCATTGGCTCAAGGTTTCCTCCAAACACAGGTTTCTCCAAACCTTAAGTTCTCCCTGGAGGCTCAAGACCCAAGCTTCTTCAAGTCCTAAAACAAGAGCTAGGAAGCTGAGGGCCTTCTCCCGCGCCCCCCCCCCCCATTTCATCTGTTTTCTCGACTATTTCCCTGTCTCTGGATCTTTGTAGCTCATGCCTTATGATTCCAGCATTTGAGCGAGGGAACGTCACCTAAATGGGCATTGGACTTGTTAATTGATTCAAGCCCCATTTTCAGACGAGGAGCTGTGATTGGGAGGGGCTCGGGGACCCAGTCCGACCTCCTGAGGCCCCTTCCAAACCGGGAGACACTGACCTTTCACACATCCCATTCCTTCTTCACAAACTCCCTCCTGACACCCAGCCGCCAAGTGCAGGCTCCCCAGAAAGGAGGAGGGCTTGTTACTTCTCCTTGGAGGCCCTTCATCGAATCCAGGGACATCCTGACCCAACTGTTAAAGGGGAATGGTGAGGGGAGCAGGGTGCCAGAAAAAGGTGTCTTCTCAGCTGCCTTGGCTACACCAAAGCCAACAGCAAGGATCGTCTGCTGACTGGCAACGTGGAGCAAAGGGGAGTCTGTTCCAGTGGAGTTCTGTGTTGGGAGCCTGAGGCAGAGAAAAGAATCGATGCCCTTAGAAGACAGGTTATGAAGTTATGCTAGAGCAGCTTTATTTTTTTCTAACTAGTGTTTTAGGATCCTTAGCTAGGTGCTAAGGATGCAAAGATAAACGCTTGAGGCTGCCTTGTGCATGAGCCTGGTGGAGCAAGCGCCGTGATGGAGGTGTGTAAAGATGGGGGTGGCTGGGGAGGGGAGTTTCGGTGTCTGCAGGATGCATAGGTGCTGGCCAGGTGTGGCCAGGTTCTCGGGCCTGGCTGCACATTAGAATCACCTGGGGAGTTTTTAAATGTCTAGCGCCCAGGACACACCCCTGACTGACTAAATTAAAATCTCTGGAGTTGGAACCCAGGCATCGGCATCAGAATTGGAGATTTCAAAGGGTAGCCAGGGTAGAGGCCACTGGCATATAGGATAAGTCGTGTCTCAAGTTTGCAGGGGAATGGAATGGTTATACATACGACTGTTTTTTGGTTTTGGTTTTTTAGTGTTTTTTTGTTGTTGTTTTTTGTTTTTTTTTAATATTGAGCCTTCTTATTCACTCTTTCTAGGAAGCCATAAGAACTGCCTTTGGATTTGGGTTCAGGGGAGGAGCAGGAAGGAGGAGGGAGGGAAGGCAGGAAGGGGAAAGGGGAGAGGAAGACTTTGGGGTTGTAGCATCTAAGCTCTCGGTGACATTGTCACCAACCACACCTCCCTCACTGCCAGGACCTCCTGCAGAATTCCCCCAATTCCATGTCTGGAGTCTCCAATAACCCCCAGGGGATTGTGGTCCCAGCCTCAGCGCTCCAGCAGGGCAACATCGCCATGACAACCGTCAACTCACAAGTCGTGTCAGGTCGGTGCAGGGAACTGGGTGCTGGGGATTGTGGGGAACACCCTGGGAGGAGAAAGGGTGGCCCTGAGGGTAATCCAGGGGTGGGGGTTGTCCCCTGCCCAGAGAGCAGCTCCCAGCTCAGTTTCTTGACTAAAGTGTTCTGCAGGTTTATAGATGGGAGCACCGAGACCCAATTGTGATGATTTGGAACAAGTTTGGGTCAAATTCTCATAAGCCCCCCAAAGACCAAGTAAGGCTATTGTCCCTTCTCCCACACACTTCCCACCAGAGGCTCTGCTCTTGGCTCTGGACACACCCCCACCCACACCTTCCCTATGAGTGGGAGAACCACGCCTTGTTACCTGAGGGCTCCGTAGAGGGTCTACATGTGAGTGCCGAGGGAACCCTGCCTGCCCTCACTCCTACCCACCCCCACGGCAGGGGACCCAAAAACTGGTTGTCTCCTCAGGTGGAGCCTTATACCAACCGGTTACCATGGTAACCTCCCAGGGTCAGGTGGTCACCCAAGCAATCCCCCAGGGAGCCATCCAGATCCAGAACACACAGGTGAGTGTGTGTAGGTGTGCACACATGCATGGTGTGGGGCAGGGCGATCTTAATTGCTTCTTATCTGCCAGGCACTTTTTACACAGGCCACTCATTTCATCCTCATTATTTCTCTAAGGGGTATCATCTCCCTTCCTACTACAGATAAGAAGCTGGGTCTTGGAAAGGTTTTATCAGCTCCTGGGATTGTGCTGCCTCCTGGGGTTACATCAAAGGATCCTGCACTTCCTTCCTATGCCTGGTCTCCAGACCTAGCGGCTGTGTACCTCAGTGGCACAGAGAGCACACACAAAGGGAGAATAGAAAGGTCTGAAGTCAGAGCCTGAAATCTGACCTCAATTCTGTGATCCTGGATAAGTCACCTCACCCCCTGAGCCTCAGAGTCCTCATTGATAAGAGGGGGCTTAGCACTGACTGCACACAGCTCTGCCCACCACAGGGCTGCTGTGAGGGTGAGCCATGGTGATGGACAGGAAAGTGCTTTGCAAACTGTAAAGTGCCACAGAAATGCTAACAACGCCTGGATGGCTATGGCACATTCATATCTACTCTGCATGGCCCTGTTTTCTCTCCCTCCCCCACCTCTCCTCCCCTGTCCTTCTTACCCTCTCAAGCCTCATCCCTTTCTCTGAGGGGCTGGTGTGGGGTAAGAGGGAAGGGCGACCCCCCTCCCCCCAGCCCTGAGAAGGGGCTGGGTAAGGGGTTGGCAGCGCCTGCCGTCAGTCACCATGGCAACAGGTCCCTAGCCCAGCCTCACAGCCTGCTGATGCTGATTTTTTCTCCACGTGCCCTGAAGGTTAACCTTGACCTCACCTCCCTCCTGGACAATGAGGATAAGAAGTCCAAGAACAAACGAGGAGTCTTGCCCAAGCATGCCACCAATATAATGCGTTCTTGGCTCTTCCAGCATCTCATGGTGAGTGTGTGTGCCTTGGGGCTGTGAAGTCATGGCGTGGGGCACGAATGACCCACCGAGTGGGCGCCAGACTCTGCCGTTGTCTCCAAACCCGCAGAGGGCACGGCCGCAGAGAGAGCGCTCTGGTGGGGACGCCCTCTAGAGGCCAGACCAGGGGAGGCTTTCTCTAGTACCTGCTGCTGCTACTGCCTCGAAAAGGGTGACAACAAAGGAGGCAATGGGGACAAACATTCTAAAGAGAGTTAAGCACTGGGCAAGTGTGCAACATTGTTTCGAGAACAGGGTTAGGTTCAGTGGGCGTGGTTACTTGTCCAGGCCCCCTCCCGCCCGCAGCCGTGCCCACACCGCCGCCTCCCGTGCAAGAACCGTTAATGCTGCCACAGCTTGAAGTCCTCACGGCTGGGGGCAGCGGAGCAGTGCAGGGGAGGGTGGTTGAGAGCGCTGACTCTGGAGGGGCAGCCGAGGCTGGAATCCCGGCTCCTCCCGTCACCAGCTCAGCTACAGGACGCAGGACAGTTGCTTTCATAAGCCTCAGTCGCGTTTTGTGAAATGGCACACTACCTCAGGTCTAAACGGGGTGTCGCTAAAGTGCTTGCTGTGCGCGCGCGCGTGTGTGTGTGTGTGTGTGCAGCGTCAGTTGCAAAAGACAAGCCTTTGGTTAAATGTCAGGAAGGACTTCACAATTGTGATCGCTTAGCACCAGTTTCAAGGGCTGTAGCGAGAAAGAAAGGCCAACAACTGTGCCTGTGCTGAGTGTGTGTGCGCGCGTGCGCACGCATGTGTGTTTTCCCTGGGTGGGGGTAGTTTCTGTGACCACAAGAGGACTGCCAGCAGTCTGCAAGCTCCCGGCCTGGCATACCAGTGTGTATATACGCAGATGCAAGACAAATGCCACAGGACTGTGGACATTGGTCAGACAACTGTGGGAAGAACCAGGAATGAGGGGAAATCCTTTTTCAGAAAGAAGGAAAGAAATCACATGGGTCACAGAAATTAATCAGTCAGTCAATAGCTGGTAATTCGAAGTGGAAAAGCCCCTGGAAGCCACAGGGACCAGGCCTGGGCAGTGGTTCTCAGGCTTTAGTGGTGACAGGACTGACTGGTCTTAGGGAGTCTGGCTCGGAAGTGCTTGTCCTGTGGGGCCAGGGCCAGGACCATGCATCTCCCCCAAGTGTCTGCTCAGCTCGAGGGACTTGGGGTTGCCCCAGGGCTTTGCTGAACGAAAGCACTGCCTAGTTTGGAAACCCAGAGTTTTCAAAACAGAAAGCTAATTTGGAGAGAAGGGGCTGGAAGGCTGAGTGCGGGTTGAGGTGAGGAGAGGAGTCTGGAGAGACCCTCGAGCCTAGGTGATGAAGCCAGGGGACCAGGGCATGTCCAGCCTCAGGCCTCTAAGGAGCAGCTCCGATGTAATAGCTGGAGCTCATGATGGAGATGCCCAGGTGTCTGCCTGTTCTGGTTTCCCAAACTGTCAGAGAGCCAGTGGGCTCAGATGGACTTGGTGGCCCTATGAGCCCAGTGTCCATGCTACAGGTCCCAGCCCCCCTGTGGGAGGAGGGACTCCCTAGGGCAGGATCCATCTTTTGTGCACTGGCCTGTCCCAACCAAGGTCGGAGCAGCACAGCCCCCTCCTGCAGCCCCGGCAGAGCTAAATCTGGCTCCACTCTTTGTGGTGGGCTGATGTCCAACTGTAGGGTCGTGGGTGTGGTGGAAAGCTCATGGGCATTTGAGGCAGTCAGCCCTGGGTTCAAATCTAGACTTACCTCTCTTGCTATAACCTGGCCACACTCACTTCTTGTGAAGATTGTGAGGAAGTGATGAAAGGATTGCAAAGGCCCTGGCACACTGAGATGCTTCCCTCCCTTCCACCCCCATGCATTTTTGAAGGCTGATGTGAACACACCTACAGCCTCACTTCTGGGGTGCAGAAAAGGCAAGTGTAGGAGAGAGAGGAAGCTATAGGACAAATTCCCCTGTCCGGGAGCCGGGACATCCAGGCCAGCACCCCCTCACTGACTCCCACCAGCCCAGCCTGTGGGCTCCCACTCAGCTGTCTTCCACCTGCCACCTGCAACTCACCCCTGAGAGTCTTTAGCCTGACGCAGGAGGGTCACCCAACTCCTGTTCCTCATCACCGTGCCTAGGCTGTCACTTGGGACCTTGGCTCATATCCGACTCTCCCCCTCTGCCTTGCCAGCCTCCCTCCAGGCTCAGGGTCTTGTCTTTCCACTCCATAGTGACCTCTACCCCGGACCTGGGAAGGCAGAAGGAGGGAGAGGTGAAGAGGGAGGAGGTAGTAGCTGAGCACAAAGGAAGGAAGGGAGGACCAAGGGTGGCTCTGCAAAAAGGACCTGGGACCATGTAGAGGACTTGCCGAGAAGCATGAAGAAGAGCTTTCTGCCTGCACGCTCCTGCCCACCCCTGCTGTCCTCTCCAGCTCAGGAGTGTGCTCAGATGCAGGTACCATCAATGCCTCACTCATTGTAGCAGCCACGGGGCCTCTGAAGTCAGAACTCAGAACTTCTGGACTGAGGGATGGAAGAGATGGGGAGAAGTCCAGGCTCCTCCAGGGAAACAAGCATACCGAGCCATCCTCTGCAGGCCAGGCCTGGGCCGCACAGCCTGGGCTGCACCAGAGCAGCCTAGGTATCCATACACATAGGGACACGCCCCCCCCAAACCCCAGCCTCAGGAACAAGGCTATAAAGGCTGTTGGTCACTGGGCACAGTGGGAAGAAAACAGGCTCTGAAGCCAAACAGATCAGGGTAGGAACTGAGGCCCTCCCACTAGCTGCGTGATTACTCTGTTTCCATTTCTCTGAAAAAAGAAGATAATACTTATTTCCGATGATTGTGAAAATAAATGAGGTAGCATATAAAAAGAGCCAGACCTGGCACGTAGCACTTAAGAAATAAGTTCCCTTTGAACTATCTAGAACAGTGGACCAAGAACAAACTTTTGAAGTTGAGGCCCAAACTTTGTGAACATTAGAGGTAGATGGTTGATCTATTGTTTTGATCTATAACATCTACGGATTATACTGTCACTTGGCCCTCAGAGTACACTGACTAATACGTTACTTATCTATTCTGTGTGTTTATGTGAGTGTCTGTCTTATGTCTCTGATTCTATTATACATTTGTCAAGAATAGGGTTCATGCATTGTATTCTTCTGTGAGCCCGACAGCATTGATTCCCAAGGTATATACCTTTACAAGAATCACTAGGTGCTTTTCCCATAAAGGGGTTTCATGGTGAAATAAGTTTGGGCAAATCTGGGTTATACAAGATTTAGCCTGTTTCTTTATTCTTAGTGTACAAGGGGGCAGGGGGAATTTGCAAGAGGGTAAGGGTAAGGTTTGATGCTTCTCCCAAACTTACTGGACCACTTTAAATACCACTTGTGGTTTTCATCATCACTCTGAGGGACAACTCTGAGACTGTGGCTCTTTAGAAAGACAACTGTGTGGGAACACTGTGTTGGGCAGATAGTAGGTGCTCAGTCTTAGGAAAAAGAATAGAAACAGTATGAAGTTAGGACAGACCTCAGTAGATGTTCTCACATCCAGTGCAGTTGAGGCAACTAATTTGTTGGTTGGTTAATTGGAAAAGTTGGTTTAAAAAAGGAACAGCCATTCAAAAGCTACATCTTACGTTAATTTAGAAGATATACATACTGTGTATATTCATTTGCTAATCTTTTGATATAGGTCCAAGGCCTTTTTCCAATTAATGTTTGTCATTTTACTTGTATAAACATCTGCTATAAAATAACATCTATAAACTCCATCTTTATTTAGAGTAGAATAAGAACTTTGACATTTGGGAACTAATCTGTCTACAGGATCTTTCTAGGTTTTTATTATGTATTCCAATCCTTCACGTTTGTCTCATCTAATCTCTATTCAGCATTTTTAAGCTTTTAAATTTGGGTCTCGGGTCTTTTGAAAGCTTTCTACTTAGTTTTCTTAGCAACAATAACTCTTCTTTTTGTACTCATATTTCATTGGTTTATAGAATAGTTCATTAAATTCCATAATTACAATAATACGTAGAGTTGGCATAAACCAGTCTGGACACACTGCTGACTTCCAGCGAAGCAGATAGCTGGGCTGAGAGACATTCTGCAAGGTGGCCTACTTATCTCAAGCACTCAAGAGTCCGGGACAGCAGTTCTTACGGTTTGCAGAGGAAATGGAGAGAGCCTTGCACGGTGCAAACGTGGCTACATAGAGATTGGTTATGAAAACTTCTATAGTAAATACTGGATTTTCCTGTTTTCTTTCCCTCAGGCAGAAGTTAGTATTCTTTGGTTCCTTTTGTCCTGTGTCGGAGGCTTCTTGTCATTTCCACTGTTCTGTGGCGCTAGCAGCTGCAGAAATGTATTCAGATGATAGAAAGCTCCTGAGATGGAGGTGAAATCCCAGAGCCTTTTTGCTGTTAGGCTGCAGTGAGATTGGGATGGTTTCATCCATTAGCTGCTTGCTTCTGAGTCCCTAAAGAATCCAGTGACATTTTCTTGCTATTGGGTTTTGGCTGAAAGAAGCTAAACCCCTGCTGGAAGCAATCATTCCATAGCAAACCCAGGTCGGCAAGAGGCCCGGCAGAGGGCCCTCCCCATGGAGGAGGGAGAGGCGCTATTCTTCCTCCCAGCTTCTGCCCCCACCCCCTCTGCTCCAGATCCCAGTGTCATCCTGACCTGCCGGGTGATCCTGCTCATTTTCATCCAAAAATGAGAGTTCCCTGTGCTGCTGCCACCCATGTACATGAGCAGCTTTACAGAATATTCTGTATGTGCAAGGAGGTCCTGGAGAGGAAACCAGGCCCCAGCAGGCCCCGCCATCCACCTAAGGAGCCACTCCTGCATCAGCCACTACAGCGTGCCAGAGTCTCTGCTAAGTACTTGAATGCAGCATCACATGTAGCCCACACAGCCACCCTCGGAGATGGGTACTGCTATTATCCTCACATTACCAATGACGAAACTGAGACACAAAGAAGGTAACATTTCACAAGGTCACACGGCTGATAAGGTTGCACGGGATTTGAACATAGATCAGTGCAACTCAAGGCTCTAATCTGTTACCCGCTCTGTTCTGCTTCCGCATTAACCAAGAAACCACAGACATCTTTCTGTTCCCATGCAAAGTCTAGGCAAAGCAAACGGGACCCCAAATCTTTACTGAGCCACAGAGCCCCATTCTGGGAAAGACACAGGAATCATATATGCCAGCCTCGGTTTTCAGACCTCACGGTGACACTGCCTTATGACCTCTCCCCCGCCCCATCTGTCACATTCATCAGCCTGGTGTGGCATCTAGCAGCACTCTGCCAGCCACCGCCCAGCCACGCAGAGCTGAGGGCCCTGCCTCAGGGCCCCAGTATGAACTCTGACCTAGACACAGTAGTGGAGTGCACAAGAGCACCCAGGGCCTTCTCTGTATGACTTTTAAAATTGAAACATAATTCACATACCATAAAATTCACCCTTTTACACTGTACAACTCAATGGCTTTTAGTATATTTACAAAGTGTTGCAATCGTCACGTCCATCTGATTCCAGAATATTTGCATCACTCCAGAAAGCAATCCTGTACCCATAGCCATCACTCCCCATGCCCTAGCAACCACCAGTCCACTTTCGGTCTCTAAGGATCTGCCATCCTGTACTTTTCACACAAATGGAATCATAATGTGTGGGTTTTTTGTCTGGCTTTTCTCACTTAGCACAATGTCATCCATGTGTCAGGACTTCATTCCGTTTTGTGGCTGAATAATATTCCATTATATGGATGTACTACATTTTGTTTATTCATTCGCAGTTGATGGACTTTTGGGTTGTGTCTACCTTTTGGCTTATAAGTACTCATGCCATGAAGGTGATGTCCTTCACACGATTCTGAGCCTGTCATATCTTAGACACTCTGTGTCAGATTCCCAGTTATCCTCCCCACAGCCCTCGAGCCTCACTTGCCGGGCTCTGTCCAGCCAAGGGAAACAGCTGCTGCATCCCCAGGTACAGCCTGTGCCCTGCACAGGGCCCCTGGCCAAGGAGGGTGCGTGGGGGTGAAATCCAGCCAGTTGCTTCTGTGCCTGGGTGCCTTGGTCAACCGGCATTCTTTGCATGCCTTGCCACCTTCCCTGTGTGGAGCATTGTGTGAAGTCTTGAAGGAATGACAGTTGGTCCTCTGTACATGTAGCTTCCGCATTCATGGATTCAACCGACCTCAGATCGAAAATATTCAAAAAGAAAAAAATGGATGGTTGCATCTGTATTAAACACGTGACATGTTCGGTACATGACGGACTTTTTCTTATTCCCTAAATAATACCGTATAACAACTATTTACATAGCATTTATACTGTATTAGGTGTTATAAGTAGTCTAGAGATGACTGAAAGTATACAGGAGGATGTGTATAGGTTATATGCTAATACTACACCATTTTATATCAGGGGCTTGAGCATTCATATATTTTGGTGTCCACGAGGGGTCCTGGAACCAATGCCCCATGGATATGGAGGGCTGAATGCATTTATATCTATCCCTGTCAAAGACCTGCTTACAGGATCCACCTGCCCACCTGGCTTGGGATGTTTCTTATACACAGAAACCATGCATTCTATGGAAAGGACATGGCACCTGCTGGCAGGACCTGGGTTTGAGTTTCACCACCTGTTCTACCTAGCTTGGGGACCTGGGATGAGTTGCTTGAGCTTGTTAAGCCTCAGTTTCCTCTGCTGTGAAATGGGAATCACAATCTCCAGCTCACAGGGTTGCTGTGAGAATAGAGTAAGACGATGGGCGTGAAGGTACTTTGTCCTCACACAGGCGTAGCCATTGCTACGAATCCTCCGCTCTCACTTCGGGAGTTCCTGTGATCTGCCCTGCCTTGGAAAATGCCAAGAGAAATCTTGAAACTTTTTGGAAATCTGTGGAGGAAACTAAGAAACCCTGAAAAAGCAAGGAAGTGGCTTAGGGAGACTGGCCCATTCTTGTTCCCGAATACCTTATCTGCTTCTTTTTCCTTTACCTTCCTTACACTCTCTGAAATTCCGCTGATCAGAGACCCATTTTAAACTATCCAGTCCCTGTAAAAAGCGATGCCTAAGAAAGGCTATGAGGTTATCATTTGTTTACAGCTTAGTAGGAATTAGTTCAAAAGCTTGATTTTCTACTCCCACTCAGCAAGATCAGCTCTGTGGGAAGAATGCCTGTGCTTGTTGGTGGTAGAAGATGAAGATTACAACACTTTTTAACACAGCATTTTGAGGAGCCAAGCCAGAATGGGGTGCCAGGGGAGAAGTTTCTAGCAGTTGTTCTTAACCTCTGCAGGCACATGTCTGTTTTGAGAATCATTTTATATCATCGTCAACATAGTTTCAGGGGGCTTGACCCTGAAGTCCTAGGGGCCAGAGACCTCAGACTCAGAACGCTGGCTGTGGATGACACGACGACCCTGGGACACAAGGACGGCACGAAAAGGAGGTGCTGACACCCACACTCACCTCCGAGTTCTACCCAGGCCTGGTTCAGCCCCCGACAGTAGAGAAAGGCTCTTCCTTGTCCTTCTTAAACCTGTGGACCACGCCCCACTTGAACATAGACCTTTAACCAAATCGGCCTTTGGGACCAGCCAGGAAGACTATTTGTTTTTAAAATAACATGTTTCTATGGGAAAATGTGATCTAAGTTCCAAATAACATATCTATTCACTAACACCGAAGTTTCAGGCATGAGACATGATTTCAGCACTCAGGGGGCTGATAATTTAATTGGGGGAATAAATTATGCCACACAAACTAAGAGAGGTCAGCCCATGATGTAATCGAGTGCTATTACACAAACAAACACTCTAGGGGTAAAAGAATTGGGAACCAATGTAGGCAAGAGGAGTTTGACCATCTGTGCTGATCGGACACATCCAGAATAGTGTGTCCAGGACTGAGCGTCAGGTTGCAAAAGGTCCTTTGACAGTCATGTCCAGGGAAGGGCAGCCAGGATGGGAAGATGTTTGTTCAAGTGACTTGAACAGGAAGCATGTCATATGAGGAACAGTTAAGGTGCCGGGATGTTTGGCCTGCAGAGAAGAAAACTAGGGGCAGCCCGTCCCTTCAGGGCAGCATGGTGTAGTGTGGGCAGCAGGGGCTATGGAGGAAGATAGACCTAAAGTTGGTCCTAACTCTATTTTTTACTTACTATATGACCTTGAATAGGTTGACTTCTCTGATGTTGATTTCCTATTCATGAAGTGCAGATAGCAATGCCTACCTATGGTGAAGATGATCAAGAATGTGTTGGAAAGCACAGTGCCTGACAGGTGGTCCAGAGCAGAGGTAGAGTGGTTAGAGATACAGGGGGTGTGAATCCCAGCTCTGATCTGCCCTTTGTTACTCATATAACCTGGGACCAGTTTTTTTTTTAAATCCTCTGAGCTCAGTTTTCTCATGTGTAATATGAGAATAATGATACCTACTTCACAGGTACCTAGAGAATTCAGTGAGAGCACATGTCATGTACTTTAGCAGAATACTGTATACATTGTAAGTGGTCAACTAAAGTTAGCCATAAGCTGTAGGCATCCCCTGTTGGGGTTAGATGTGAGGCAGTCCTGTAGCCTTCAGAGAACTCTGGTTAGACGAGCAGGAAGGCAGACATGAGTTGAACAGAAAGATTTTCCCAAGCATCAGAGCAAAGGGCTGTGCACTGTGTGAAGGTAGCACTTCAGGGACGAGTGTGGCACCTTTTTCAGGACAGCACATTTAGAAATGGCAATAAACCCACTGGGCTGCTCACAGCTAGAGACCAGCCAGGGAACACTCACTGCCTCAGACCCTGCCAAGCCACACCCAGGGTTGAGGATGTCACTATCTCTGCACACCTGTACCTTATTTGGGTACATTGGCTGAAAAGTGCTGTCGTAAAGGGCTCCTGCCCTGTGGAAGAGGCGGGACGCAGGGACCTTTAGGGCTCTGTGCAATTTTGCGATGTTGGTTTTGGGGCTTGGTTGGAGGAGCTGGCATTTCTGCTGGGCCTTGAAGAATGGCAAGGATTTAGGCTTGGATAGGAAGACAAGAAGGAGGAATCATTTTGCATGGTAATTATCTCCCAGATGATCATAAATGCCACTGTGATTCTTGTTAACCAAAGGGAGTGACCCCCCCCTCCAATCTGTTGTGATCATGACATCCTCTTTACCCATATCTCACCCTTGGAGCTTGGGGACGCACATGGTCCCTTGTCATGGCCGTGACTGTTTTCACCCAGGTGCTGCTCAGGAACAGCAGGGTTTTGATGTAAGGTCTGCAGGGAGGCTGGAAGTCAGGCCGATTGGGTTCCTGGTTGCTTTCACCCCTTTGTGCTGGGCCTCTGAGTCCTGCCTGTGATGAGAGAGTCTCCTCCCACCCGCCATTTGCTGCAGAGCTGCAGAGAGAAGCTGCCCTCTGACTCCCCAGCAAGACGAGTCCCAGCGCACCCTGGTGCAGCAGTGGCCCCAGGGTGTGCGCCGCAGCGGTGGCCCCAGGGTGTGCGCCACAGTGGCGGCCTGTCTGCAGGGACGGAGGAAGATGGGTGCTTCTCCATCTAGACGGAGCCTGGGGACCGCAGGGGCGTCTGCTGCAGGGGTGATGGCTGAGCTGAGGAGAAAGAGAGCATGGGGGGACCCCGGGTTGCGCTGAGCACACAGGACACGCCCTGTGGGAGCCCCTGGCTCTGAGACATTCCACCCGAAAAATGGCTGCAGGAGATTTCCAACCTCACAGCATCCCGAGAAGCCTGAGACCCAGGTTAGGAGAAAACGCCCCCATCACAGTGTGCAGGGGCTGGAGCCGCTCCAGGGTACACGGCAGTAAAACCCGCTGGAAAAAGGAGCTCGTTTGTGCCCGCACTGAGGGGTGCTGGGAGGCTCCTGTCCTCTGCCAGGAAACAACCTGTGGCTTCTTCAGAGGTACAGCCACTTGCTTCGAGCCACAGATTTATTGTATTCATTATTTATGTATTTAAAAAACACTCAAAGAGTACGCTAGGCACTAAGTACCTTCAAATATTAACTCACTTAATTCTTATAACAGTCTTGAGGCAGGTGGAATTATTTTCCCCATTTTATAGAAGAGAAAACCAATAACGTGCCCAAGGTCTCAAGCTGGCGAGAGGCGGGACAAGAATTGAAACCCGGGCGACCCGGCGCTAGAGCCCATGTTCTCACCTACTTCTCCCAGCACTGTCTCCTAGACCCCTTTAAGGAAGTGACCAGTGTGCCTCGATGGACCTTTGAGTACCCTCTTTTCCTCCACCCCCATCTGCATCAGCAGTCAGCCGTAGGAGCAGCTTCCTCACCTTCGTGCCACAGATGTGCAGGAAATGGTGAGAAGTCCCGGTTACCCCTCGTCATTCGTTCCACAAGTACATACTGAACCCTTCCCGTGCACCAGGCATGTTTCCTTGGCACTGGTGAGGTAGCGGTGGAGAGAAAGACACGGTCCTTTTCTCAAAAGACTTGCACCCTGTCTATTGGGGCGACAGATCCAAACAGATCACCCTGCAGTGTGAGGACTCCCGGGCAGGGCAAGTGCTCAGCACTCTTAGGAAGGGCACCCGAACGGGCTCACCTTAAGGAGGGGTGGGGTTGGGGGAGGTAGAACCAATCTTGCCAGCACTGGGAGGGATGGATTGAAATAGAAACCAGAGGGAGAAAGGATAGTTTTGAGGTTGCAGGAAGGTGGAGAAGGGGAGGGCAGCCGATTTTCACAGTGGAAAACTATACAGCAATGAAAATAAATAGCTGCAGTTACACAGAACAACAGTTGACTAATGATTCCATTTACATAAAGTTCAACAACCAGGCAAAACTAAGCTGTCACATTTAAGGATGTAACACGGATAGTAAAACTATAAAGAAAAGCAAGAAAGTAATTACCATAAAGATCAGGTGAGCTTTGGGGAGGTGATTTGGAGGGAGCAGGAGGGGCTCCCCAGGTGCTGGTTTATCCTACTCTTTGACCCGGGGGTGGTTTCATGGGTGTTTGCTTTGTGACAATACGTGAAGCTAAACATTTTAGTCCTTTGTACTTTTCTGGATATGCACAATTTTAAGGGGGGCAAGGGTAAAAATGAGAGAGAAAATAAGAGTGGAAGGTGTGAATGAGGGCAAATCACAGTGGAAAGAGAAATCCCTGGGTGACAAGAAGTGCTTCTCTTCATTCTAGAAGGCTCAGTTTTTTCCATTTTAGCACCTCTGAGATCAGGGTGCGTCCCCCCACTGATGGCGTCTTGGATGTGGTGGAATGCGGTAGGTTCAGGGCCCCTCGCTGTGCTGGCTGCCTCCCTCGGGGTGGTCCCCTCTCACTCCTAGAGTGGCACCACGCCCACAGAGTGGAGGCCCGCAGACCTGGCCCCACGGCTGTCAGGAGTGAGGAGAAGGGAAGCAGGGTGCGGTGCACTCGGTGCAGTGCTGGCGACGGCAGGAAAGCGGGCAGAGGCTCACTAAGCTGAGGCCGGCACCAAGCCCCACTCCACCGGCAGCACAGGGTCTGCTGACACTGACAGGCTGAGGTTGCCTATGCGCTGTGTCCCTCGGTGACCCGGCCACCTCATGGTGCAGGGGTGAGGTGGTGGAAGGACAATCGCCAGTGGGCTCAGTGTAAAAGAAGTGGCCGGGGACCTAGGAACCCTGGCTCAGCTTCCTTCTTACCCAGGCCCCGGGCAGAACTCACTCTTCCAATTGAAAGGTGTCTTCAGCGTCAATTTTCAACCCAGATGAGACTGGAGCGATGGGCTATAGAGGAGGTGGCCGGGAGAGGTGGGAGAGAGTTCAGGTTAGATTTCAAAGGAACTTCCCAGTGGCAACTATGGGGCTGTGAAACACCTACTTAAGGTATTGTAAATACCACAATTCCCTTCTCTAGAGACCCCGAGTATTCAACTAGATGACATCTGGGACACTTGAACACATTGCACAGGGCGAGTTAGCGCACACGTGTTGATCCTGCATTGTCTCATGAAACCGTCCCCCAAGTCCAAGGGGTAGGCACTATTTTGCTATTTCCACTTTAAGCCAAGGAAGCTCAGGATGGAAGACATAAAACAACAAGGCCACACAGCTGCCAAGTGGGGGTCAGGACTTGACCCCTCCCCAAAGGCTCCTTTCCGCCAGGCTGCGCCACCTTGTGCTCGAGGCTTCAGGCTGGCCCTGAGAAGGATCTGCAGTTCTCTGGTCTGTGCTGTACCTCTTTTCCAAGGAAAAGTTGTCTGCTTCCAGAGAGCTACCATCTGGGCCCTTCTCTCCAACTCTAGGGGAGTTTCTCCAAATAATGATTAGAGAGCAGCTACTATGGCTTGGTGGTTTGCCATGATCTCATTTGATTCTTTTTCCCGTCCTTGGCCCCAAGCCTTTTCAGTTGTGCTAAAAAAGTAGCACTGACCCAATCGCGGTCTGTCCAGGAGCCAGGACTATTTTGACTCTGTCCTTAGGAATCATGTGGTCTGAGATGTGTACAAGCTGGACGGCTCCCATGAGCACTCAGATGTGATGCCAGAAATGTTCTGGCCGACACACCTGTTCCCAAGGCCGGGCTAAATGCTGCTGCCACCCCATGGCCTCCACCACTTGCCTCCTGAGACACTGGTTCCAGGAGGCAGAGGAGGTGGCGACTTGTGCTAGGGAATGGTAAGGACTTTATATCCTTATTGCCAAGAGAATACCAGCCTGTACTTGGCAACACTGCCTCTTACAGCTCCCGTTAGGGGCAGTGTGTTAAGCTGTGTGTTTGTGATATCCACTCAGAACGGGGTCCCCTCCAGAAGCCTCCTTAGAGACAGCAAATGTTATCCTTCCAAGGAAGGCCGGAGGATTTCCCTCTCTGGAGGCCTTTAACAGTGGGAGAGGTTTGCATCTGCCTGGCTGAAATATTAAGTCCTAGAGCAAGGCCTCCTGCCTGGAGTGCCCATCTCTCCTCTACTAGAATGTTTTGGTCATTCTTCAAAGTTCAAGTCCCTCCTCCCTAGGGACTTCTTTCTCTTACCACCAAGGGGTAATTAGCACAGACTGCCCTTTTATAGAGAGTTTTCCCCCTTTTCTTCCTTTCCATCTAAGCTGTGAGCTCTTAACTTCAGATGTCGTTCACTGCCAGCACGCAGGATGCAGCAGGTACCCAGCATTTATGGGTGGGTGGACCAGCACGTCAGAAAATCCAGCCTTGTTCTGCTCAGGAAACAAGTCTGCATCTCCTTCTTGTGTTAGTGCACTCATCGTTCCCGACATGGTCGTTGAACATGACCTCTTTGCTTGTCACTGGTCTGGATGCCGGAGATAAACAGTGTCCGATAAGACGGTCCCTGCCTGAGAGCAGTGTGTGGCCTGGTGGGGGAGACATACCTTACCATCCAGGGAGCAGGAAGTAATCATTCAGAGGCAGCAGCGACTGCCTGTGCCTCGGCGAGTTGGGAAAGGCCTCACTGAGGGTTGGGTCTGTGACAGGTCTTCACAGAAGCTCGGCCAAGCATGCCGTGGAAAGGTGAGCGGAGGAGCCCTGCAGCGGAGAGCCAGCATGTGCAAAGGCATCAGGCATGAAAGTGCCTGGTGGGGCCGGGGAAGGCCAAAAAGGCTCCATATTTTTGCCATATTTTGTCCACACACCAGCTGGCCATGGACAAGGAGGCTGCTTGGCTCCTTCCCATGAATAAGGAGGCTGGAATTCCGTGCAGCTAGGGGTAGGGTTTGAGCACCCTCCTGTCCCCAGGAGGTGTCAGAACTCCCAGAGTCCCTGCCTCTCTGCCCCTTGGGCTTGCAACTGTCCCCCAGGCTCCCTCTGCTCCTTCTCACTTAGAATGAAAGTGGCTCCTGTAACACTGGTGTGCTTTCCTTCTTGTTAGCATCTCAGTGTTGCATGAATCACAAGTCCCGGCTGCCCTGGCGTGGCGGTCAGGGTCAGAGGTGGGGATTAAAACAACACATGATCCCGATTGCCTCAGTCAGGGGATGCTGAGGCCAGCTGAAGAGGCTGTGCACCTTTGTCACTGGTAGTGAGAGTACGGCCGAGGCTGTGGATCTCAAACTCTTTCCTTAGAGAGCCTTAAGCTCCTCGCCGGCACCACTCGATAATAATAATATGGAGAGCTGCCTTTTATTGAGCGCTTTACAAGTATAATTTCATGTATTTGTTAGGTGACTTTATGACATATGGTTAAGTGACATGACCACAGTTTCTCAGCTAGTCATGATAGAGCCAGATTGCGAGTCCCAATCTCTGGGATGTTATATAGCCCAAGCTCCACTTTCTGATACCACCCTGATCAAAAGGAATGGTGCTGGCCTGAGGGTGCTGGACAGCTCGGTTCTCTACCCAAAGAGCCCCCAAATCTCGCCTAGTTTCCAGGACAAAATTCTGACCCATTCAGGTACTGCACACCCACTGGGTGCCAGGCACTGGGCTAGGGCCTGAGAAAGACCCAGAGATGCACTTGGCTCACCACCCAATGGGGTCAGGACCTCTTCCCACTGCCACCCAACACCTTCTCATTCTTTCATGTGACCTGCTCAGCCTTCCCCATTGCTCTGGACAGCACGCATTTCTCCTCCTCCTAAGCCTCTATGGTGCTCATCCTCCAAGCCTCAGCTTCTAGTGCTTGGCGTTTGCTTCCTTTCGCTCAGCAGGTATCTGTCATTTGTAGGTGGCAGGCACTGGGACACGTTAATCAGCATACACTGGTGCCCTCAGGAAGCACGATCTGAGAGAGCACACATGTACTCGGAGCCCGGGCTGCAGTGTGCCGGGGCCTGGGGAAGAACCCCCACACTCGCTCCTGCACCCTCACCGGGTCTCACAAAGTGACATCATGAAACCATGGGAGAAAGGCTGGGCCAGATCAGAATTGAGCTGGTGCTGCCGTCTGGGTCACACTGGAGAAGTCATTTGGTTTCCTCATCTGCAAAGTGAGAATAGCAATACCGAACCTGCCTAAAAGTCCTAATGATGTGCTTTATTAAACGAACCTCAGTGCATGACAGCATCTTACAGGTTATAGAATACTGTACAAGTAGCACTTACCAGTGTATTTCTCTTCTGTCTCCGAGGAAGGCCTCGGGTAAATCTGGGCACACAGCAGATAGTCAGTAAATATCACTTAATTTAAACTGAATCAATTCAGTCACCCACTTACCACCTTCTGTGGGCCTTTGAGGCCATGGACAATCCTGACACTGACACTACCTGCCCTGCCTACTGGGGGCCGCGGTGAGGGTCACGGGGAAGGATGTGCCTTGGAGGCTGTCAGTACTGAACTGACTCTTGGGAGACCACCCTGGACCTCACTGTGGGGGCTGGGCCGAGGGCCGAGTGGCACTGAATGTGGGGTCTCCGGCATGGGGCAGCCTTCCTCTAAGCACTGGGCCCATGCTGTTTGGGGAACAAACATGACACTTTCCCTACTTTGGGCTCCCAAACCCCTCGGGCTGCCTGGCCCAGTAGAGTGCCCCTGACGCGGGCACAGCCTCTAGGGGGACCAGGCCACCATATGCCCAGCACTCATTAGCCCTTCACCTCTCATTTCAGCACCCCTACCCCACGGAGGATGAGAAGAGGCAGATCGCAGCCCAGACCAACCTCACCCTCTTGCAAGTAAATAACTGGTGAGTTAGCATCACCTGCTCAAAGCTCTCAGATCCAGGGGCCACGTGCTTGGCAGGGGAACGCAGAGCAGGGAAAAGAGACTAGAATGCCCGGATCTGCCTCAGTCTCAGCCCAGCTACCATGCCATCCTCCCATTTGAGCTAGAAGCAGAGAGGCAGAATGGGCACTGGCAGCTGTAGCTTCATCTGCAGCTGCTCAGCGCCCTCTGCTGGGACATTGTGTCAGGCACATCCTTAGAAGCTTCTGGCTGAATAGAAAACCCAACCCCACCTGAGCATCCAGCCCACCTGCGCTGCAAGGACAAACAGGAATGCCTGCATCTGTGGACTGGAGGTGCTGCCAGAGGTCATCTGGTCTACCCCACCCTCCTGTGGACTGAAATGTAAACATTCTGCAAAGCTGGGAGTGGGAAGGGGGAGAGAGGAAGGGCCGCCATTGCGAGCCCACCGGGGTCTCAGCTTTCCCCTTCTCTGTGTCTGGCTGGGCTGTCATAGGGAGCTCAGAGAGCCAGGTCTGGCCGGATGGGAGTGAGCTCAGGGCTCCAGAGTTGGGGGCCCTGGTCTGAGCCCTCAGTCCTCTGCAGAGAAGTCAGAGGTCAGTGCCCATGACTGCGGCTCTTTCCTCCTCTGTTCAATCCTGGCAGGTCTGGAGTAGGGATTTCTGACCCTCCTCACGTGTTCTTACCATGCCACTTTGGAGTTACCAAGCCCCAGGTGATCTCATGAACTCCTCAGGACCCAGGGCCCTCTCCCTGCGGGGCTTTTACATCCCAGGTCGGAACCCCAGTCTGTTCTGTACAGTGGAGTTGGAGGCAGCTTGGCCCTCTCTGCCCACCGCCCCAACGCCACCCAGGTGGAGACTAACCAGGTCTCCCCCTTGTCCCCGGGGCAGGTTCATCAACGCCCGGAGGCGCATCCTGCAGCCCATGCTTGATGCCAGCAACCCAGACCCTGCCCCCAAAGCCAAGAAGATCAAGTCTCAGCACCGGCCCACCCAAAGATTCTGGCCCAACTCCATTGCTGCGGGGGTGCTGCAGCAGCAGGGCGGTGCCCCGGGGACAAACCCCGACGGTAAGAACGGGGGCTGGGCGCACCCTAGGCGGGGCTGGCGGGGCTCCTGGAGCTCCTTCAGGTCAGGCTGTGCAAAGATCCAAGGCTGACCGTCTACCCGCTGGGCCCCCGTCGCTGCCCTGTCACAGCGATTACCCCTCCCGGCCCCCCTTCAAAGCTTTAAAGAGGGGGGTGTTTTTGCACATGTTTTAACAAGCCGAAAGCAATCTTACAAAGACAAGTGAAAGGTGGTGGTCATCCGGGTCGGTGACTGCTCAGCAGAGCCCCCTTCTCACACCCACACCCACGTGAGTTCCCCAGCGCCAGTCAGCGTCTGCACAGCACCCCAAGAGCCAAGGCCATCTATTAATACCAAGGCAGGCAGCTGGCTTGTGAACGGAGGCCAGGAAGAGCTCTGTTTTCCCAGCCTCTCCGTCACACCCTCCATATACACTTCTCTAATTGCCAGTCGCCTAATGCACAATGAATAATTCAATGAGCCAGACATTTTATAGCTTGGCACGTGAAGATAGTTCTGTGTGGGAAGTGAGGTGGAGGTGTGCACGTGTGCATACGTACTCATGCATACATGTATGTATTTGGTTGTGCACAGTTCCTACATCATGGGCCGTCATCGTATGAGGTACAGTGGAAATAAACAGTTTTGGGGCTAGAACAACCTAGGAAAGAATCCCAGCTCTGTCATTGCTGACTGTGTCACCTTGACCTAGTGACTTAACTGTTGGAGACTCAGTTTCCTCCTCTTTAGAATGAGGATAATATTAACACCTGCTCACAGAATCATTAGAAAGTCAAAAGTATTTAACATGTTTACATAGCAAATGTGCAGTAAGTGGGAGCTAGGAGTCTTGCTTCCGGGTGGGGCAGAGAGAGGCTGGCTAGAGGACGGATGGGACACTTCCTACCAAGGACTTGTCCAGCTCAGGCTCAGGCAGCCTCAGCAGCAAGGTGTCACCACCTCATGAGTCGGACCATTCGGCCCTGTCCCACAGAGCCCCTGCATCGCCCTGACCCTTGCCTTCTCCCATGCAGGTTCCATCAACTTGGACAACCTGCAGTCCCTGTCCTCAGACAACGCCACCATGGCCATGCAGCAGGCTATGATGGCTGCACATGATGATTCATTGGATGGGACAGAAGAAGAGGATGAGGATGAGATGGAAGAGGAGGAGGAGGAGGAGCTGGAGGAGGAGGCCGACGAGCTGCAGACGACGAATGTCAGCGACCTGGGCTTGGAACACAGTGACTCCCTAGAGTAGCCGGGCAGCCCAGATGGCACTGACCACCGAGCAGGAGAGGAGTGTTGTCGGGAGGGCTTTAGGGGAGGGGGGAAGGGGACACAGGCAGGCAGCACCGAGGAAGTTGGGCCCTAGCTTCCAAAAATCAGCAGCTTGAAGAAATGCAAAGGAGACACCATGCTCCTTCCCAACCACCAAGCTTCAACGAGCACCCCAGCCCCACTTCCCTGGAACCATGAAGGACTCTGTTTGAGGGGGCTGGTCAGGCAGCCTGCATGGAAAGACAGGAGTGATGTCTGGACTCACCCAATCCCTGAGGACAGATGGCACCCATGGGCCTCCCATGGAAGGACTTGAGTTGTTCACAAGCCCTGCACTGTGAGGCGGTCGGTGCTGTTTGCAGAATGGGCCTTTGCCAGGGGACAGACTGAGGAGGAAAGGGAGAGACAAAGGGGGACTAAGTTCCATCCCCAGAAGGTTCTCAGCTCCTTTGAGAGACATTCAAGGGCAGGAGGGAGCCCAAAGGCATAACCAGTGGGCAGAGTGGTGGGAGGGCCTGAGGTGTCCCGTCTTGCAGATCACAGTGGGACCCGGAGTCCACAGGGCTCCAGCCCCGCCCTCCAAGGCCCTGCCCTGGTCACAGCACCGTGGACTTGCAAGAGAGGGACGGCAGCCAGCAGAGCCTCCTTCACTCTCTCCTGGAAACACATTGTAAGCTCGTGGGCTCGACCGGTCGGAGGATAAGAGGAGTCCCTTCACCTGGGTTGGCTCCAGGAGCCAAAGAGATGACAGACCCTGGGCTAGGAGCCATAGCAAGGTGACTTCGGTGGTCACAGAACTC
This sequence comes from Cheirogaleus medius, assembly GCA_008086735.1. Lineage (NCBI taxonomy): Eukaryota > Metazoa > Chordata > Mammalia > Primates > Cheirogaleidae > Cheirogaleus > Cheirogaleus medius. Next base: position 639,849 of record VBSM01003227.1, on the reverse strand, counting down.
AGCTCCTGTAACAGGACAATGGTGTCTTACCCTAGATATTCCCGCCCTCGGATGGAGCTCCTCAGATGTCCCACCCCCTTCACAGACCTACAGAGGGTGGAGCCAGGCCAGCTGGGACTCTGCACCATCCCAGAGGCCGTCGCCTGCTCCCAGGCCGGCTTCACCAGCCTCCAGCCTCCCTTCCTCATCCTATCCTTCAGAGAAGGCGGGAGAAATATGGGAAAGAAACATCCAGCCCAGTGGGAAGCCAGGGGTTGAAGAAGGTGCTACATCCCTTTTCCCATCAATATCCCGATGTGGGGGAGGGCCCTGAGAGGGCACCCAGGAGCCTGTGGGGTGCCCCACCCCACCCGCCTCGCACTCCACACACTGCCACCCACAGCACTGGGGAGTGGGGCTCCCGGGAGCAGGCGGCGGCCCTCCACTGTCTGCCCTGACACGCCCTCCCCCCTCAACTTCCAGAGCACCCAACTGGCACCCCTCCTCCCGGTCCCTCTCACCCCTATGGCTGTGAATGACAGGACTGATCACACGTGTGTTTTCCATTGGATTTAATTTAATGGACGTGCAGTTTCATTTGTAAATTGTGCATTAGCCATCTCCTTCAGTGGCAGCACGTGAGTGGCCACCTGGCTCAACTGGAGGGGACCCTCGGGGCCCTCTGAGGCCTCCCCTCCCCCACCTGGTTGGGGCGGAGCAAAAGGATGGTCGCTTTCCTGAGGTCTCCCTGAAATGAATGTATTTCTCCCCCAAAAGAGCTGATATTTAATGTTTTAATAAGGATTTTTGAGAAACAAATAACCTTATTTATAATCTGGGTGATCCAATCATTTTTTTACTCCCTTTTGATGCCATAGGTAGAGGAAAGTCTAGCTTTTTTGGCGTGAGACTTTTGCAATGTGCAGCGGGATAAAATGCATTTCCTTTTCTGGTTCGTTTTCCTTGTTAAAACACACACACACACACACACACACCCTTCCACTCACCACCCTGACAGGTGCCCCCAGCACAGGCACACCGCACACACGTGCCCACCTCTCTTCCTCCCAGCCCCTCCACCTGCCTAATGTTATGCAACCTCCTTCTGATGTATCCACCAAACCAGTACTGAATGTGGCCGAGAAGTTTTCAGTAAATCTTATTACCTACCATAATTCTGGTGCACAATTTTCTTTTTCTGTGGCTGCTGTAGGGGTCCCTTGCTCCCTTAGTGGGACCCTGGACAGACAAAATTTGGAGGCCTCAGCATGCACGCGACTACCCAGGGAAGAGGATAAGGCAGATGGGCTTCCTGGGTGACCTCAGTTGGCCTGTCTGGGGAGGAAGACAGCAAGTGTGGCACACTGTCCTGGTGTGCGGCCAGCTGTAAGACAGATGCGGGAGAGAAGACAGAAGAAGCTCTCTACCGCCCTCTCCTGGCGATTCCTCCACCGCTGCGGAGAGCACGGAATTTGGTCCCTCTCTTCCACCATACTCCACCTCCCTCAAAGGCCTTTGCTTTCCCCATTCCATCCCAGGTCCCGGGAGTCATCATCCTCAAAGCCTGTGCCACCACGGCCGCACCCCCAGCCTCCATATGCCCCTCTCCCTACCCCGCAGTTGAAAAGCCCCAGGAACAGGGAGAGAGAGGCGATCTTGGAGCTGTGTCCAGGGGAGCCTGCTCTTGAATCCCAGGGTCAGCAGTGCCATCCCCTGAGCAAGAAGCAATTCCCGGGCAGCTTATCTCCCCACAGAAGGGGGAGGTAGGTGTCTGGGCCACCTTCAGTCTAGAAGTTTCCTTACCTGGGCAGTGTTGCTGAGATGTCTAGGGCATCTGTTTAGAAGCAGGAGGGGAGGTCCTTGTTCACATTCACAAAGGCTGGAGAGTTTGCACTCACTGGTGGACCCCCTGTGGCCAGGCAGAAGATGGGCAAGGGGCAGACAAAGCAGCCCAAGCAGCTCTGGTGGAGTTCCCTGAGTCTCTGGTCTCTCTCCAGAGCCACCCCCATCACACCTGCTAACTCTCTAGTCCACTCCATAGTCAGATGGAGAAAGTCTCAAGTACACAAGAAGATGATACGTTAGCACCTCACCTCTCAGAGTCAGGAAGACTAGTCTTTAAAGCAGTGGTTTCCAGGGAACACGCTGTTAAAAAATATGGTACAAAAAAAATCATGCTCAAATTAGCCGAAGGTTAACTGCACATTATATATTTCGCTGGTAGAATTTCATTATGTGCATTAGTATACTAAAGGCTCTGAAAAGTCCTGCAGGAAAGAAACCTGTTTAACTTTGTTTCAGCTGTTTCCACACTTATTTGCCCCCCCCTTCTATTCAGGTTATATCTGGTATTCCACAAAACACACTTTAGGGAACATTATTCTAAAGAAATTACAGAGTAGCCTGTTCCCGCCTCTCCCACCCCTGCCTAATTTTTCTATAGAGTTCTGTCATCTTTCAGCCATGCTGCCAACTGAAAAGGGGTTTCCTACATGGTTCGAGATGTGAGTGGTTGTGTTTTGAGGAAACAGCAACCTCCTTCTGTGCATGACGAAAATGCCACCCAACCCAAGGAGAAGATGCGCCATAATCCCTGCGGAAATACAAGAGATGGAACAATAGGGTGAGGGGTAGAGGAGGGCTTTATCCCAAAATGGAACTCATATTGGGCCCTGGAAACTCTTCAGACTGATTTCTGCCCCCAGTGCCCAGCCCATCAGGAAAGACCTTTCTGGTTTGGAGATCCTGCTCATGGGGGTTGGCCAGAGCTAAACGTCCTGACCAGGGAGCCTCCTTGCTGCCTTTCGTGCGGCCGGATGAGGGCAGTGACTCAGTCATATGGCAGCCTCTTGACTCGCCCCCAGTGAGTGGTTCACGCATTCGGCATGCATGTACTGAGCGCCAACTCTGTCCCAGGCAGTTTGCCAGGATACAACCGTGATTAACAAACACAAAGGTCTCGGCTTCAGGGAGTTTACATTCTAGCTGAAAGAGACTGAGCCTGAAAGTGTGCTTGTGACATGCCTGTGTGCTGAGCACGATGGTCTCAGATTTTATCATTCAGAGTTGCAAGCAGGAGGCTGTCAGGTCAACTGTGATGTTTTGGGTCAAATTCCGCTGGCAGATATGTTTTGTTTGGACAATATACTGTTTTTAAAAATATTTTGCCAACATTTAAAAGTTAGAGGATTGCACATTAAAAAATCAGATTCCTGGTTTCTCCTGAAAAATTGGGCCATCAGGCAATTCGGGACCCATATTCCCGCACAGCCACAAAGGGACACAATTGAATAATCACTGCTCCCTAAGGCACACTCGTGGGGTCATCTGGACATTCGCCACTTCTGTGGTCTCCCCAGCACTGGGGCTGAGGGGGCACTGCATTTGCTACCCGCCTCTCACTGCTGAGTGGCTGGTTGGTTAGTTATGCTTTCCCCTCCCCCACTTTTCTTTCCCTTTCCCTCTAATATCAAAGTGGTTGTTTTGAAGAAGGGAAACAGTTCTCTCTACCCGTTACTCCATCAAGAGTGAGAAAACAAGATAGTCCAAGAGGGAGAGCCCCGCCTTGGAAACATAATTTTGGAGAAAAGGCATTTTTTTTGTGGAAGTGAAGATACTCCTGCCTTTCATTGCAAAGTGTGCCTGTGTCTCACATCCAGATATCTTCACTCACATGTTACCCGCCTACCTGGCCTCTATAGGTAATCACGGGCCTCGAGGCAGAAAAATCACCAGAGTTGCTTGTTATAGATGCAGATGAGGTTCCACCACAAGAACGTTGGGCAGGACGCCTGAAGACTTCGAGGATCATCGCTCCCAGAAAATAGTTTCCAACTGTCTTTTGAAGTTCCTTGCTTTATAGCTGCTCCTTTAACTTCCTTTTGGCAGATAGACTACAACCCCCTGAGCCAGCTATTCACTCAATAAGCATTCCTAGGTGCCTACCATGTGCCTGGCATCATACTGGGGACAAAGGACAATGCATTTTGCAGAGCACCCCAGGCCAAGGGACAGAGCACCGAGGACTGACAAAGAGAACGTTTGTCACCTCATACTCTGTGTATTTCCACTTTGGCATTTTATTTCCATACCACATATGAAGCGGGTTTTACTATACCACTTTCAAGTGTATCTTATACTTTTACATTTCTCAGCCTCTCTCTGGGCCAATCTCATTTAGCCCCTTTGCAAATTAAATGCATCTCATTAAACTGAACCCATTTAGGACAATGCCCTTCAGGTGTGTGCATCTTAGTACATCTTTCATTTTAAGACAAGTGTTTGATTTATTTTTCATCTCATTACACTCTTTAAAATTATGTGCATCTCATTACACTCAACGCACTGAGACGACTTATTTCAGGTGTAGACATTACACCCAGTATTATCAGGCAAGAATATGATTTTTTTCATTTCATTACAAGCCTTAAAATTTATGTACATCTCATTACAATCAGCCATTTAAGACAATTCCCTTCAGTTATGTGTATCTCATTATACCTTTTCATTTCCACATTTTTTTTCATCTTATTATTCAGAGAACTCACTTCAGGTGTGTATATCTCGCATCCACCTGTTATTCCTGTGAATTTCCGGGTGGATGTTTCCACCATCATATTGCAAAATTTTTTGTATACCAAATTCATGGAAGGCCAGCTCTGCCCACCCATGGGCCTCCCATGAGTCATTTGCACGGAAAGGAAGAACACTGGTTCCCCCTGGATTTGGTCAAGACTCTGCCCATAACTTACCCTTACACACAGGGACCATCTAAGGCAACTTTCCTCACTTGCACATTGATGGAGTTAGTGGAGATGGTCACTAAGTGCCCCTTTGGTTGACAGTCCATGAAACTGTGGGCGGCGGCTCAGCAGGTCCCCAGCTGCCCCTGGGACACTGCTGCTCTCCCCAGAAGCTGCCTACCCTGCTGGAGAAGCCGAGAGTGACAGCACCCCCAACTTCCAACGGCCAGACTGCTCCACACTCGGAGCTTCCCTTTCGACTGGATGACTGTACATCACGTGGGGACACATTTTAGAAGGAGGTGAAATAACTTTGCTATCTTGTGACAGAATCTCTCCAGCCCCTCCAGGCCCACTGTGTCTTCTCTCTCCAACCCCCGTCACAAGGATTCTTGGCTGGGGCGCACCTTGGAATCGCTGAGCAGGCTTTTTGGAGTTGCAGGTGCCCAAGTTCCATTCTCAATCAGAATCTCCCAGGGTGGGGCTTAGGTAGGGACATTTTTAGTATCGCCCCCGAGATTCCGAACCTGATTTCACAAAAGGATCTACAGTTCTTGCTGAAAATGCCTGGTGCTCTTAGCATTGCCCTTCCCAGTTGAATTTGCATCTTAACAAGAACTCAAGCCTAGAGTGAAAAGAAATCATTTCCCAGTCCTGGGTAGGGCACTGCAGGTCAGTAAACCCAACTCGCCCACACCACGAAGGAATCCCACCCACAGCGCACTGTGAATTGTCATCTCTTTCACCTCGCACCGCCCACCGCCTCCAGGGCAAAGGGCCAAGTTGTCACACAGCTGATGCCAATGAATTCCAGCCAGTGACCTGAGATCTGCCTTCTGAAGACAGAGGGAATGCGTGGGCACCCCCTGGACTGTTTACCTCATCTTCAGGGCTCGAGTAACTTGCGGGAGCCGCAGTTCAGGAGATCCACAGGGCCTTTCTCAAACCTCTTGAATGGATCCTCATGTTCCCGCCTGTCTCGCCCAATCGTGAAACACGAGTGGCTTCCCTGTGTCTGGGGTGGTCTGAGTGTTTGCCTTCCATCACCCCGCCTGTTTCCTTGCCGGTGAAAATAGAATCTCTAAGCTCCAAAATAAATGTGACTTTTCACCACCCCTCCTCCACCACTTCCCTTGAGTGAATCTGCTGAGAGATCAGAATACAATCCTACCCTTGCCTCTTTGCTGTGTCTCCTTGTCCAGAAGTACCTGGAGGCCGCTGGTTCTAGAATCAGCAGGCACCAGGGCTCACTAGGCTACCACTAAGCAGGACTTAATGAGGATAAAGTGTGGGTGTAAGGCTGGCTTTAGGGGAACAGGAGGCACCTGTCTTGTTGTGTTTTTGTTTTCTGGTCTCCTTTGTCTATTAGATTGAAAGGATGGTCAGGTCCTCACAGCCAGAGAGCCCAGAGGGCCCAGCCCTTTCTCTATGTTCCTCCAAGTGTACTAGTAAAATTAAAAGTCACACTTTATTAAGCATTTAACATATATGCTAAACACTAAAGACTATTCAAAATAACCCTAGAAGAATTACTACTATTGTTATTAATATTAGTTTTCCCATTTTTAAGATGAAGAAACTGAGGCTTGGAGAAATTAATTTTCTTAAAAACTATTAAGTTTAATATGTCGTAGACCTGGGATTTGAACCCAATGCCAAAACCCATATTCCTTTGATGAGATAATCTGCCTCCCTGTCCTGGGCTGGACGAGGGCTGACTTCAGAGTCAAGGGGAGAGGCCCCCCCTTCTCTGAGACCCCGGGAGGTCCCTGCATCCCTGCACCTGCCTTTGCCCTTCTCCTCCAAAGTTCCAGAGGAAGCAGCATCCAAAGATGTGGGCCCCAGGCCTCAGCCGGCCTCTCCCACAGCACAGCATCTGCTCTGGAGCCCACCAGCTCCTGCTGGAACCATCTGCCCCTACGGGATGCAGGGGCAGGACCCATGCCATCTGAACTTTGTTCTTTCCAAGGAGCTGTGCTACGGGATGGGGAAGCCGGCTAGTCAGGGAGCAGAGGCTGCTGTCTGGGATGCAGGAGTGGCGATAGCGCAGGCAGCTGGACTGCCGCTGATGGTTGTGCAGACATGGTGTGGAGGTCGCTGTGTGTCAGGAACTGCTGAGTCCAAGTGATCTGTCCGTGACGACAGCTGACATCCAAGACTCCTCTCCTTCTGGCTTAGGTGGTTCTTTTCCTTCTTGCTTGGAAGCCAAGGCCAGGTTCTTACTTAGGTTTTTAAAATTGACTGCTAGGCAGGGCACAGTGAGGGCTCACACCTGTAGTCCCAGCACTTTGGGAGGCTGAGGCAGGAGGATCGCCTGGGCCCAGGAGTTCAAGGCTACAGTGAGCTATGATCATGCCACTGCATTTCAGCCTGGGCAACAGAGCAAGACCCTGTCTCTGAAACAAAAAAAAAAATTGACCCCTGGGAGTAAGAGCAAAAATAGGTTGGAAGATGAAAGAAGAAGAACAAAGGGAAGAAGGCTAATCTCTGGGAAGGATGGCATGGATGTCTCCAGAGGAGTGGGGGCTGTCGAGAGAGAGCAGAGGACAGGCCTGGGGCCCTGAGGCATTGTCAGATCTGGCAACACATTTGTGGGAAAAAACCAAAGGACTGTGCTCAGGGAGGGAGGGAGAGGATGAAGTGGAAAGGCACCAGGCAGTGCCGACAACAGCCCTCCGTAACTTGCTCCTTTGCTTCCCTGATCCGTTCTCCTGTTCTCCGGCAGGTTGGGAGTGGGAGAGAGAACGAGGAGCAGGACACACGGGTAGAGAAAAGAGAGGGAGAGAGAAACTAGATGTGCATGTGTCTCTGGGGTTTTTCAGACAAAGCTATTATCAAAATGCCAACCAGCTCCTGCCTGGCTAATTTGCATATTCCACGCTGTGCTCTTTGAAGCAGGATGAATATGCATGAGGGCTTGGGCGCCAGAGCTGCTGGGCTGTGGGCTAAGGTGGCTCATTGTTCTTTTAGAAGAAAGGCATTAATAAGAAGCCAAAGCACCTTCCCAGTGAGCGGGGTGGCCTCGCCTTCCCCTCCCTAATGAAGGGAGGACAGCAAACCTCAGGCTCGGACAGAAATCCTAATGACTCTTCTCTCATCCTCTCAAGGAAATAATCAGGCGCCATCAGGAACGCAAGTGTCTCTTCTCCAAGAGTGGCATTTAATTACTCTCCTCTCCATGCATACTAATCACAGAGGCTGGCTGGGTGGTGAGCGTCACCTCTCCTGGCTTCCAAGAAAGGAGGCTGCTGCCCCCCATTTCCTGCTTCTGCTGCAACAAAAGCTGGGTGTCCTGGGGTGCTCCCTGCCTTTGACCTCTGCCAAGACCCTGAGGCTCAGTGACAAGGCTGTGGTGGGAGCGCCTAGAACATAGTGGGCGCTCATGGACTCCACAAACCCCATTAGGACTTGGGCTGTAACCCGCCCTGAGACAGTGGGAGGACCATGCCTTCTTGTAGACAGTCTCCACCTCTTCCCTGACAGCTAGCTGGAGTCAGTAATTCTCCAGACATTACTCCAGTGTGTATGAAAAGGGCGTATTCAGTTTTAAAAATCCAACTTGCCCCACAAACTTAGGGTCACGAACAAGACCTTCCCTTTGGGATTTCATTCTGAAGTATCACAATAGTCTCCCATCCCAAGATAGAGGGTAGGGAACGTTGGGGATTCCACATGGAAAATGGTTTGTCCCCATGATATCTGTCCTGACTCTACATAAGTAAAGGCTGGCCTCGGACTGTGTGGTAAGGTTTCCCTACCAGGACCTGACCAGACCAGACTTAGCAAAACCCTTTAGTTGATGGGAACACGCCTCACATACAGGAGCTATGAGCCAGACCGATCTCCGGCACCCCCAGGAAGGTGCCCTGCAGACCTCGTCTCTGGGATACTCCTTGCTGAGCACGGACATCCTAGATTGCACTTGAGTTTTGCAGTCCAGGCTGCCTGGAACCTGGGTATCAGTTTGTCCTGGAACTCTTCCCCTGATGTTACTACAACCCAGAAAGACACAAAGAGGGGAAAGCTGAGGGAAGAGAATTGGGTTCACCTGATCATCACACTATCCGCAATTTCCCCAGGTTCAGCTTCAAAGAGTCAGGGCTTCAGCCACTCTGAAAAGCAAGAACAGAGCTTCCCCAAGCCTTGGCGCAAACACCAACCGCAGGTGATATTGTTAAAATGCAGATGCTGATTCAGTAGGTCTGGGTTGGGGCCTGAGGTTTTGCTTTTCCAACCGGCTCCTAGGTGGGGTGGATGCTGGTAGCCTGGAAACTGTACCGTGAGTAGCAAGGATGCAGGAAGGGCAATGTGAAGCCACGATGGACTGATTTCATATTCTCTCTAAACCCCGGGTGTAGACAAAGGGAGAGAGAAAGAGGAGCCACTGTCTTCAGCCTGCCCTGCTCATCTGCTCCTAGGCTGAGTGTATCCCTGACACTGGAGATTTTTTAACCACCAGAAGCTTTGCTCAGCTTGTCTGTGCGGCTGCAGACACCTGCTGGCAGGGTAAATTTGGGAAAAGGAGTGGATGACCCAGATCTGACAAATCCAAGGCAGGAAGAAAAGCTCTTGAGGATTTGCTGCTTCCCCTTTGCCGAGACTGGTGAAAAACCCCATAGCTGGCAAAGTAACACTATCTAATGACCTCACACCACCAGGGACCCTTTGCATCTTTAGCCTTAGTGCCAATGAAATGCAGAACTGAAGTCAGCCTCTTTTGTCACAGGACTAATATTAAGGCCAATTTGTTGACCCTGAGGATTTGCATGGGTCCCCAGTGGTCACTTCCATCTCCCTACAGCAGCCAGGGCTTGCTCTGTGTGGAAGCTCTGCTCTGTGTAGATGCCTGAGTTAGAGCTCCAGGCACCAGGGCAGTTTCCTGGTGGGTAAGTCTCCATCACCCCAAGGTAAGATTGCTACTGTTCTGCTTCTAGGAAAGCAGAGGCCCAGGAAGTGACAAGCCTTCCGCCATCACCTATGTCGATCCTGTGGCCTTCCGTAGAGTTGCTGATGTGGTAAAGTGGCCTGCTCAGTTCAAACAAACACTAACCTCCTAAGAGTCACTGGAAGTCTCATGGGATAAGAGACCCAAGAGCCAGTCTGACTCTACCACTTCCTGCTCAACCTTGGGCCAACTACCAAGCATCCCCTCGGTGTCCTCTGGACAATCGGGGTGGTACTAGTCCCTGCTTACATACAGGCATACTGCGCCATGAGGCAGTGTGTAGAGAATGATAAGGCCAGCGGCAGGCAGTGGCTAGCGCCCACAAAAGTGTTTTTGCTTTCAGAGAAGGAGTATGAGGATTGGCAGGGTTAACATTACTCAGATGGAAGATGGAAGCCAAGAGAATTCAGGTTGTGGTGCAATCAAGCCAGCAGCGTCTGGGATAGGAGGAGAGCATTCGCCTGCCGGGCAGTCAGGGCTGGCAGCCCTGCCATCGATGCCGGAGACATCTTGCAGGAGTCTGAGCTGCTGGACATTTAGGGCCACAGAGAGGGCAGGGATTGTTGGAGGCAGTCAAGTGCAGGAACAAGTCACGACCCCCCACGTGGGAGGGCTCAGCAGAGCGGACTCCCTCCAGCCCCTGGGCCTCAGGCTCACTTCGGAGGGCCTGGGGAGGCCTCCAGAGGCCCTGCTGCTGCCTGGCTCCTCCCTGAGGCTCACTTTCTATCTGCTGATTTTACGCCCTCCCGCCAGCCTGACGCCTGCTCTGACCAGCTAGTTTCTGTAACACATGATGCAGCTCCCTTGAATACGGCCAAGCAGCAAAACCTTAAGAGGTTGTGGATGGCCTCCTCCTCCTACCTGTACCCCACGCAGCCCCACTGCATCCCTAAGCAGGGCATGCTCCTGGTCCCTAAGCCCCGCGCTGGCTGCCACAGGCTCCAGGACAGTATGTGAAGGTAGACACATCCTGTCTCTAGAGGGTTTAGAACAGAGGATTGATGGACACCACACTCCAAAGCACATGAAGAATATTAATTAAATGAAGGTTTTATTTCAAAATTAGTCTTAGAGTGTAAGCTGTTTTTGAGGGCTGGAGCCAGACTTCATAATGAGCAGTGAAAGCGTCCGCCTTCCCCTTCCCCCGCACAGGCAGGGAGGAGGCCCCGTCACCGGCCCTGCCCTGATCATGCATCCAATGATTACTAGCACTAGAAGCCAACAGCAAAGGACCCCGCGCGCTTGCTCATGTTTAATCCAGGTTAAGCTATACACGTTTAAATACACGTCGGAGGTTACGTGGTGTCATGCAGTCCCCATGATGGAATGACTCTTGCTCAGTGACCTCCTGCAGTGAGGCTGCTCCAAGGGGCAAGGTTAGGTGGGGCAGAGCACTGAAATGAGAAGAGGGAGAAGAGAGGTCACAGCACAGCTTGGGGGCAGGACCTGCCGGCCCAGGGTGGCCCCAGGGAGAGCAGTCATGCCAGCTCCCAAGCGGAGAAGCTGCCCCTTGGAATCGGGGAATAACTGTAATCATGTGTCTTCCTTCCAGAAAAGGAAGAGACAATGACAGGTGGCTGTTTGGTGTAATGATTAAGCGTGTAGTCTCCAGTGCCCATCTACCTGAGTTCAAATCCTGGATCCGGCCATTACTAAGTCTATAAAACTCTTAGGGAAATTACTTCATTGATCCATGCTTGTTTCTTCATCTATACAACAGAATCTACCTGTGCCTACCCCACAGGATTGCTGAGATGCATGTAGACTAATTACTTTTATAAATTCATTGACATTTCAGTGGATCATGAGTGGTCTGAGGCCCTCAGACTACCAAATTTATATAACCCATTTCTACAATCCTCCTTTGAAAACCTTCTATGAGAAATTTGTTGCTCTTTTGAAATCTTTAAAAGTCACAAGTTCTTTCTAATGTTTGAGCTAAATTCATCCTGCTCAAATTTAAGATTCTCTCTCTAATTCTCATAAACACACCATAGCTCAGGGTTTCTTAACTGTGGGTTCTGCAAACCTTGAGAAACTGGAAAGTTTTGTGTGCTTATAGAGCAAAACCTAAAAAAAATAATGGATCTAGACAAAGAGTGATCTTCAATGGCTTTCACATCACAAAAGGGAAGACAACCAGACAATACATGTCTCAGGACAGACATCTGGAAGTCTGAACCACTGATAATATAGAGCCTATCAAAAAACCTGACTGAATCTGAGCAGGCCTCTAGGAGAGAGAAGAGCATATTAAATTATACCATGGGGATGAAACTAGCCAAAATTCAGAATTCTATTGGAAAATATAATAGGAAATTCTATGGGACAATCTAGTATCTCCAAAAAATAAATTTCAAGGAATGGAAGAAAGGAAAGAGGAGCCTATATATATTAAAAGAGACCTAAAAGACAAATGATCTAACCTTTGTCGGATCCTGATTCAAACAAGTGAACCAAAAAACATTTTATGGGAAAATCAGAGAAATCTGAATACTGATTGGATAGTCATTAAGAAATTTTTAATTTTTTTTTAGTTGAGATAATGGTATTGTGGTTATGTTTTTCTAAAGAGTCCTTATGTTTTAGAAATGCATACTGAGATATTTATGGATGAAAAAATATGATGAAAGAGATCTGTTTCAAAATAATATGGGAAGGGAGAAGCTGGGTAGAAGTATAAATGAACTAAGACTGGCCATGAGTTAGTAATTGTTAAAGCCGGATAATAAGTACATATACTCTACTTTTGTATGTGTTACAAGTTTCCATACTAAAAGGTTAAAAAGTTATGAAAGTATGGTCTCTAATCATGACTCCAGCTTCCTTTCAAGTACTTGAAAAGTCTTAAATTATCTTCAGGCTTTGTTTTTCCCAACTAAAACTAAATAGCCCAAACTCCACAGAATGTTTGCAACAAGTCCTTTGTTGGTTTCTGCTCCACATGTGGAGTCACACTGGTGACTCAGGGATGATGAAGTCTCCTCCTCAGGCCTCCTAGCAACATGCAAAGGCAAAAGCCCAGGACTGTGAGCGCATCGTAATTGTCCATTTGATGTCCCCGGCCCCTGCCCGGTCTGGTCTGGCTTGGATGCTCTGGGAAGGCTTCAGAGCAGGTTCCACAGCTGGAGCAAGAGACTTAGAGGAGCACTCCTGCTCCAGGCGGCCTGGGCTGCTCTTACCTTTTAAAATGTAGTCCGTTAGCAAAGTAGGCACCTTCTCATTATCCTCCTTCATGGCAAAGAGAACTAGGGAAGGAAAGAGAGAAGAGAGCTAAGATACCACCAGGGCTTGATGCTTACTTCTAGGGCCGCACAACCCACCAGCCCAAGTGAATAAGAAATGATTCAAGGGAACCAGACATCTATTCAGTATTGAGCAAAAGTCTGGAAGCCTCTGTCAAGAGTCAGCATTCAACACGGTGATGAGGAGAATACATCAAATGAGCGACAGTGGTGTCTCAGGGTAGTGGACCCACTGGTGGCTCTATTTTCTTTTTTCTTTTACCATTTTTTTTGATCTTCTATAATTTCCATACCATCTACTAAGTATATATCTTTAATAATCATACAAATAAATAAATAAAGCAATTTTTAAGAAATAATAAAACTCAGATACAGTCGATCTAAATGTTAAGAATAATAGTTGTCACAACAGTAAAAAATAAAACTGTCTTTAAACAGACACAATTAGAAAAATTCTAACTTCTAATTTATTAACAAGTGAAGTTAATTTAACAAATATTTATTCTCTATTTTATGCCCATTATAGTGCTAGAATTTGTGGAGGTGCAAAATAATTACAAACTCTCAAGGAGCTCATAGACTTCTTGCTGAAACATACATGACCTACACATGAAGCAAACAATAGAGAACCTATTAAAGCCTAAAGGCCTTTTATAATGGTTTTTATAAAATTTTTAAAATAGCTTTTTCTGTTATTAAACTAAGTAACATCTTCTCATATTCATAATTCATATTGTAGAATGAATTTTGTAGAAAAATCCTTTAAGAAAGTATATAGACCTTATTTGTAATATCAAAAAAGGTGGGAGATGTCCACTAATAGATTCTTTCATCAGCAAACTTTCTGAAATAAACTGTGGTACATCTGTTCAATGTAGTCTTATATAGCTTTCTAAAAAATGAGAGGGGGTAGATGTATAAGACGAACTACTTATCAGTGGAGAAAGAAGGCTGCAGAACATGTATTAACTTTATAATAAATAAATGCTAATATTCACAGAAAAAAAAATCTAGAAGAATAGTACATGAAACTGTTAAGTGGTTATCTCTGCAAGTGAGACCAGAGGAGATGTTCCTTTCTATGGTATCTTTCTGTAGGGCCTGGCTTTTCTCAATGAGCATGTCTGACTTTCACAAACAGAGAAAACAACAGAGATAGCTGGAGCTGATAGCTAAGGTCAGAAGGCCACCGCAACTACAGTGGGATCCTCAATCCACTTCCATGTCCTTGCCCTCCATTAATTACCCTGCTAGTTCCAAGGCAAGGGAATGAAACTTGAATCCAAAAATCAGGAGCAGGTGAGGAACAAAGCCCAGCAGTGGCATGAGTCAGGGGCCAGGCCCAGAAAAGGAAAGATACTGAACCTGAAGCCCTCCAGGTGTTGGTTTTTTCTGTTTTACTTCTTCTATATTTTCAGACATGTATTCATTTCAACTTAATTGGATGCTGGTGGTCCTAGTTTCTTCTGTTTTATTTTTTCTGTATTTTTAGACATGCATTCATTTCAACTTAGTTGGCTGGGATTACTTTGCAACTGAGCATGGGCAGACTAAATGCCACACCAACAAGATCGCCATAAAAATACGATAATTGCACTCAGCCATGATCTCTAAAATCCAAAATTTATATGGATTGTCCAGTTGCAGGAGCTTGTCTTTGGCCTATGTCCTTAATTCAAGGAGTAGGAGAGGGAAGAGACATTGTTCACAAATTCCATGAGGATCTGCCAAAAAAGAGAGCTTTCATAACCTACAAGAGAGTTGGTATTCAGAGAAGGCAGTTATTCTTTTAAAAGGAATAAAATATTGGAATGCAGGATATCGACATGATAGAAGAGACAGCCATAAAAAGAAGGTTAACAAAATGTTAATTGATGTGCCTAAAATCATAATACAAAATTTTATAGCCAGTATAATCCCAACTACATGGAAAAGATATAAAAATATTATCACCGAAATACACCAAAATAGTAACCACAGTGAAAGGGACAATGAATTGTTTATTTTTCTTTGTTCACTTGTCCATATTTCCCAAGTATTCTAAGGGATGGATATACTTTAGCTATAATTTTTAAAATGAACTTGAAAAATGTAAACAAACCCGCTCAGAATAGAAATAAGTCTGTTTCTTAATTAAAATGAAAGGATTTCACACTGAATTCCTGAACGGGTGTCTCTAATAAATTAATAGCTCTTCCTTTCTTGAGACTATGAGTACTTTACATATATCAACCTTTGTAATTTGTTCAAATTATTTTCCACATGCTCACCACTTGTGAAAACACAAACACCTGTAAATGTCAGTTCATTTCCATCTATTCCCTTTTTAAAAAAAGTTTTAGTGTTTTACTGCGTATTTATGCAAATAAAGGAGTTTAAAATGAGTTAAAAGCAAGTCACTATACATTGAATTTAAAATTCCTGATTCTCAAAGATGCATTGTCTATGAATGTAGGCTGGAGTTCCGTTTGCCAGAACCTTCTGCCTTAGTTCTCCAAATTGATGAAAACATTTGGTCACCTTTAGCACCAGGGCCCAGCAGGCATCTACCTTCCTCAGCTGAACAGGCTCACCTTCCCTTCCCCAGGGGCATCCAATAGCCCTGCGGGGGCTGTCCCCCCAGAGCAGCCTGAGGAAGGCCCGGAGTCCTCGCTAGTCCTCACTCTCCGCAGGGCTTGGTTGCCAGGGAAATGGAATCTGCCTCCTGATCCGCTGGGCCTGTCACTGTATCTCAGCCTGGGATTTTTCTCTTCCTACAAAAGCCAAGCTGACACTGATGGCTAACACCATGTGCCCTCCGGCCCTTTGGAAGTTGTGCTGTTTGACGTATATAACGAGATTTTTCTTACAAAAGGCTCTTTATTACACACAGTTTTCTCCCACAGCTCAGAATGTTTATTAATATTTGATAATGGAGCCAAAGTGGAGGACAGGAGGCAGTCACTTCCTGGAAGGAAAGCTAGACTCTATTCTTTCCAATCAGCCTTACCCCACCCAAGAAACCTTGCTTCTTGTTAAAAAATAAAGCGAGGCCCATAGACCCAGCTCCTTGCTTCAAGGGACACAAGTGGGGACCAGGCAAGCTCAAGTTGCAGGGAGACAAGCGTGAGGCAGAGAATGCAAGGCCTTGAGAACTACTAGGGGAAAAGGAAAAGTCCCCACCCCAGCCTCTCAACAGCTCATCTTTCCCAGCAGATCTCTTCCCTTACAAGAACCAGGGGAAAGAATAGGGCTCAGGGCATCACTGCAGTGTTTTAACCTCACACCCTGCAGGAGGGCGGAGGCAATCACACGGAGGATATTCTGACCCATCTATAACCGCTCTGGGGAACCTCGGGCCTGAGGCTCCAGACGTGCAAGGTACAGGCAGGGAGGGAGGAAAACCAGTCGCTGAACTGGCTGAAACCAAGAGGAGCTCACTGTTTGTCAGCATCTGCAGGTCTTCCACCGACGGAGGAGAGGCTTTCTTCTCGTATGGAATGACTGTGTTCAGATACTGCAAGACAAACAGGGCATGCAGTGCTTGAGACAGAGTTCCTCTGGGGTGGAGATACAGCGGACAATTTGCATGGGGACCTTGCTTTTCCCTGAGACACACGCTCTGTCAGATTTGGCAGTCTCCACAGCACTCATGGTCATTGGTGCACCATTGTTCTGGAACTTTCCCCCCAACTTTGGGGATGTCTCTTTAAAAGCAAGACTTGGCCAGTCACGGTGGCTCACACCTGTAATCCCAGCACTCTGGGAGGCCAAGGCAGGAGGATCACTTGAGCTCAGGAGTTCAAGAACAGCCTGGGCAATAGTAAGACCCCATCTCTACAAACGATTTAAAAAAGCAAGACTTTCCCACTTTCAGCTGGGAAAAACTTCCCTCCATCCCTAACTTCTACATTCTACCTACACTAGAAACATTTCGGTTATTTGGGAATCCTGGAGAGCTTTTTCTCCTTCAGACTGAGAGCAGAGAACACCTCTGGGGGGATTACATTTTCTTATCCTTTGCAGTACAATTTGAGAAGGAATCGTTTCTCTTTAGTCAAAAACGACAAGTGAGAGAACCTCAACCCCGCCCTGCGTCTTAGATGTCGGATTTGCTCCCTCTGCTGGATGTGAGGTGCTCCTACAGCAAAGCCTGCACACGGGGCCCAAAGGGAGATCAAGGATCACCTGCCCGACAGAGCTTGGCTGGGTCAAGAGCTCCAGGCCAAACGTAAAGAGACTTATATTTTATTTTATTTTTATTTATTTATTTATT
>VBSM01003227.1:577403-622583 GCA_008086735.1 Cheirogaleus medius | reverse complement strand
AAAAATTGTCTTCCATGAAACCGGTCCCTGGTGCCAAAAAGGTTGGGGACCGCTCTCTTAGGGGAAAACAAAATGTTCAGCTATCAGGAAGGGCAGGTTTAAAGCAACTGTCCTGATCCAGGAAGCTTTTTTTCAAAATGCACACATGTCTAGGCCCAATCCGATAGGTCTCAGATAGGAAAAAGTATTTTGAAAGAGCTCCTAGGAGGATTCTAGAGCGCTTCCCTGATTAAGAGCCACTGGTTTGGGGAATCCTGTCAATAGAACAATAAAGCATCTGGTCATTTGCCATCACTGGAACACCCTACCCACGCCCTACCCACACCCTAAGAGAGCAGTCAGGACTGAAATCTGTGCCAGTAGCAAAGATCTGGCCCAGAGTCCCGGGGCCCATCTCTGCTCAACATTAAATGCCTTCACGCCACTTTCCAAGGGCCAGCTACAGAGAACACGTGCCATATTCAACTATTTCTTAATGTTTGTATCTTGTCTCCCCTGTTAGACTGCGAGCCCTTTGGGGTAGTCGAGGAGACAGGTGGTATCTTTTCCCTCTTCCCGAGCCCACTGTCTGTTAGAGTGCTGTGCTCAGTAAGCACTTGCAAGTGTGCTGCAGGGTCGGTGTGGGCACCCGAAACGGCTGGGGTTCAAGGCCAAGTGCACACAGTCTTCCAGCTGGTTTCGCACATACCTTGAGAGGCATCTGGTTTCCCTTCTCTATTCGGCTGCTCTGCAGGCTCAGCCCTTTCTCTTTCCGCCTCTTTTTCATCAGTTCTCGCTGCTCCTTC
This sequence comes from Cheirogaleus medius, assembly GCA_008086735.1. Taxonomy (NCBI): domain Eukaryota; kingdom Metazoa; phylum Chordata; class Mammalia; order Primates; family Cheirogaleidae; genus Cheirogaleus; species Cheirogaleus medius. Next base: position 621,798 of record VBSM01003227.1, on the reverse strand, counting down.
TGCTTGTTCTGAACCTCAATGAGCACCGTGATGAAGGAGTTCTTCACTTCCTTCTCAAATTCCAGCTCGTCCCGGCGGGCCAGCTGCTGTACCAGCTCCTCTGAGAAGTCACGGATGGCCCCCTCCACCTGGTCCAGCAGCTCAGTCAGCTCCGGCCCAGACATGTGCCTCAGCCCTGCAGGGGAAGACCATCCCACAGGTAAATCTGCATCCAGACCCGAGCCCACTGGAGTGGCTCCTGGGGTGCCACCACTTGAGATGGGGAGCCACCACTTGAGATGCCCCTTGAAGGAGACCCCTCCAGCTCCTCAGAGGCCTTCACAGTTTAGAGGCATGCCAGGAAGGGAGGAGCCCATGTATCATCTGCAGAAAAGAACAAAGTTCTCAGGAAACAAAGAAGGAAGAAGAAACGGCCCCCGAGGAAGCCCATGGACTCTGTCTACAAAAATGTGGGTGGACAGACACGCAGCTTTTTGGTCCCTTGTTCTATTTTTCCATTGTCTCCAAGATAATTTCTCATGTGACGTGAGCCAAGAGTTGGGGGCAGGGGGCGCTGAGCGGAGATTTCTGGCATCTGTGCTGAAGAGCAACAGAGAGGTGGTGTTTATTCCCAATAACTGATCGAGATATAGCCGACAGCACAATAGGCTGACAACCTGAGGCTTTCTTTACCCCTCTGGTCCTGTGCCAGAGCGCACGTACTCAGAAATTCGTGAGACACGAGGAGGACTGGGACATGCATGGAAAAATGAAGCCTAGTGGGTCGGTACAGAGCAGTCTGCTACTTTCAGAGAAAAGAAAAGGGAACCTGAGATAATGAAAAACAAATAACTTTAACATCTTGTCCCCTAAAACTTCTTCATTTAAAACACATTTGGGTTTGGGAGACCAAGATGAGAGGATTGCTTGAGGCCAGGAGTTTGAGACCAGTCATGGCAACATACAAAAACTTTAAAAAGTTAGCCGGACACTGTGGCGCACACCTGCAGTCCCAGCTACTCGGGAGGCTGAGGCAGGGGATCGCTTGAGCCCAGGAGTTCAAGGTTGCAGTGAGCTGTGATGACACCACTGCACTCTTATCGTGGGTGACAGAGACAGGCAATCTTGTTGCTAAAAATTAATTAATTTATTTAATTTAATTTAATAGATTTAGGGAACATCTTTTAAAACGTGTCCTCATCTAACGGCATCTTTTACTTCCACCTCAGAATCCATTTTCCTTTTTGTTTCTGCTGGTGATATTTGCTGACTTGCCCCTTATTTTGCTCTTTGGAGCTGTCCTCCCCTCCTTCTATTTTTTTGTCATTTCACTCTGCACTTCAGCTGTTTTTCTGAGTCTTTTGCTGAATGCTTCTATGTTTGGGACCTTTGTGTGGCTGAGAAGGGCTGGGTTGGGGCCGCTGGGAATGCAGCGGCACAGCCAGATCCACCCCGTCACCCCGCACAGGCCTCTCTGCCGGCCACTGTCCTGCCTCTGCACGTCAGAACTCGCAGGATGCAGTTGTTCAGGTCATGCCTCTGTTTTTACCACTCCTCACCCATGTTCGGACCTTGGTACCCTGTCTGGCCCAGCCTCTCTCTCGGTTGTTTCTTAGCCCGTCACCCCACACGCAGCTCTGCTCCGAGGCCCTGCCTTCAGCGTGGACATCGTCACTCCTACAGGTTGATCAATTTTATACAATTTTGCCTTTGCTGTGTTACATAATTTTCATTTCACGCTTCATCCAGCCCTTTCTTTGCAAGATCGTACGTAATTCCTACAAAATCTGTGTCTGAGGGTGAAAATGATATATGGATTAAGAGAGTGGCTGGCTCAAATGTTTTCTCCACCCCTTACCACTTGTACGTGGTGTAAGGACAAATGCAAATTCAAATGAGAGGCCTGATTCTCCCCCTTTACAATAAGGGGAGAGACTTTCCCTCTCCCCCACCTCCCTCCCTTTCATTTCAGAACTTCTTTGTCCTTTTCAAATGTTTTAAAGGTTTTAAAGGTTCAGGAAGGTTTCTTCAGGGACCTGGGGGTCACTGCTTTGAAATGTAATCAAAGGAGATAATGTCCAATCTCTCACTGTGCTGGGAGCAGAGGGGCCTCATGTCACCTGACTCCAAATTGCAAAACCCACTTAATGTAATGGGTTCTATCCACTTAGCTATATATAAGAGTGAGATGTCTTTCTGTCTTTGCAGTCCCTTTAGAGGGCTGCTTGTGGTGTTTATCTGTTCTGGTTTAATGCTTACTTAATAATAAAATTGTTTCTTTCTCTTCTACTTTTGCAGGGAGGAGATTTTGTCTCTGATGATATTTCTCAAACAGTGGCCTTGGAAAAGTCACTTAACCTCTCAAAAACTCAGTTCGCTCAATCCTAATGGGGTTGATGAGAGGATGAAATGAGTTTAAGCGTAGAAAGTCTTAGAATAAGATCTGGCACATAGAAACACTCTAAAAATATGAGCTATCATTATTACCGTTTGTATTTTGTTTCCATTGATTTTATGGTAGCGTCACTTGTTGCTTTTAGATAGTCGTTCAAATTTCTTCTACTTACTCTGCTTTAGTCTTTTTTTTTTTAATTAGCCAGGCATGGTGGTACACCCCTGTAGTCCTAGCTACTTGGAAGGCTAAGGTGGGAGGATGGAGTTTTTGTTTTATTTTGTTTTGTTGAAACAGGGTCTCGCTTTGTCGCCTGGGCAAGAGTACAGTGGCATCATCATAGCTTACTGCAACCTCAAGGTCCTGGCTAGTCTTGAACTCCTGTCCTTAAGCAATCCTCTTGCCTCAGTCTCCCAAAGTGCTAGGACTACAGGCATGAGCCACTGCCCTGGCCTTTGCTTTAGTCTTGTTCTTTGCTTAGTTTCACCATTTAAAATTTGCTTGACTGCCTTATTTTTTTTTCCTCAAAAATGCTGACTTCTTTCCTAATGCTGAGTAAGACAGATGTTACTGACCCCCTAGATTTGCAAGCCTTTACTTGGGGGCAGTGACCAAGGCAAAGCACATGGCCCAGTGCCCGGCACAGAGTAGGCTCACCCTTAGCAAGCCCAGCCAGCCCCTGGGACCCTCACCTTCGTAGGACCAGTTGTTGTTGAAGGTCTGTGTCAAGGCCTGCATCTCCTGCAAGAGGACTGAGTCTGCCTGGGAGGAGGTTTCTCCTCCATCCTCTTCTTCCAGAACCTCCTCTTCCTCCTCGGGGTCTGGAGAGTTCTGCATCATTTCCTCAATCTCCTCAATTACCTGAAGAAGGAATACAAGACAGTGCCACCTCTGTTCTCTGCTACAGGGGCATTCTGGCTTGAATTTTGCAAAGTCAGTCAAGGATGTTTCTAATTAGCTGTCTGTAAAATTCCTAAAGCAATATTGTTTCTTAATAAATATTGAATAAGAGAAATAGATCTGACTGAAGGCTTGCATATACTGTTTCCTTAATGTAAAGCACTCTTTAATGTAAAACCTCTTCCAAGAGCTCCATTTAGATAAATGATTTATGGGAAATAAACTACTCTTTCAGGAACAAGGCAGAGCTGCCTGGAAGGGAACAATTACTTCAATTTGCTGAGTACTTGATTTCTAAGTGGGAAAATATTTTATGCACCCAACTTTAACATGAAACCCAGTCCATTAATTGTCACAATATATGTGACTGGAAAAAACAAAGTGTTCCTAGAACAACTCAAAATGGGGGCGGGGGGGGGAGGATAGCTGTTTCTCCAGAATTCATCTAGACAGGAACTAAAGCTGCCCAGCAACAAGTGAAAATAAAGATAATAAAATAATAAAAAGATACGTATGATCTGGGGAGCAGAAAATAAATAAGAATTCCAGCTTGAATCTAGACTACTGACAGGGGACCGCTCCCAGAAGTGGAGGGTAAAACTGACTATCTACCGAAAGGAACAAGCGTGAATTACTCTGTGCATTAATGGTTTATGAATAAAGAAAACAGAATAAGCAAAGATGGCTTCTGGAAGTGAGTCTGTAGGTGAGTCTGATCACAACAGTGCACTTAAACATTTGTTCTCCATGCTGTGATAGACTCAATTTCCAAGGCCACTCAGGCTTTGAGATGGGTTTCTTTTATTTATTTATTATTTATTTATTTATTCATTTAAAGACTAGTCAAGTGCAGCAGGGAGAAGGGGGAAAGTCGTAGAACAAGGACAAGGAGTTCAATCCGTAACTGACTGTGAACAATCAAGTGAGATAACTCACTACCTTCAGACCAGCCTAAGATGGGTTTCTTCATGTTAGACAGGATCAAAGTAAGGGGGCTTAGGGTTTCCGCCTTAAGAATAATTCTTATTTTTATTCCCAAACCTTCTCATCTCTACTCACAAATTTAGGGGACCCCTAGTCTTTGACTGCTGAAAGCTATTTCATAGAATGCGACCAAATGCAAATAAATCCCCTTTAGAATTTGATGGCTGAGTTTCTCTGAGAGCAGTTATCACTGAATGCACATCATTGAGTTGTACTTCCCCTACAATTCACAAGAATTAACTCTTACCACCTCCCCTTTTTAAAAAACATCTGGTTCCCTTCAATCTTCTAATCCCTACCTGTTTCAAATCCCAATTTTTTTTTTTTTTAAACCACAGATAGGAAACAGCGCCTGCTAAAAAGCACTCTTTGGCACTGAAGTAGAGCTTTCTCAGAATGACTCTGTGGAAACTTGCATGGTGTCTAGCTCAAAATAAGCACCCATAAATATTTGCTGACTAAGAAGTTGAATAAGGAATCCAGAGCCTCAACATTATCCTTCCTAAGTAATAAATTATTAAAACGAATATATAAAGAACTCAATCAAATGTGATGCACTCTTTTTTCACAAAGACAGGAGTGTCTTTAAAACTCCTTTTGGAAGACTCAAAAATTTCATTAAATTTTCCATAAAATGTGAGAAAATATCCATCACATAAAAGCCTTATCTGTCACTTCTCTTTTGGAAAAACAGATATTTGAGACCCTTGTTTCTGTGTCTTGACTCCAAGTACAATGAATTCAATACGAGGCTTAGCAGGAATGGAGGCCACTGATCACCAGACCTGTCTCCAGCTTATCAAAGGCTGACTCCAGCCACCCTAAGTGTCAGGATGATGTTCATGCTCACTGCAGGTGGGTAAACTGAGGCTAAAGAGAAATGTAATTCCTTATCAAAGGTGCTTTGAGTCATCAACACAGCCACCACAAGACCATACATCTTTTTTCTGCCTTAAATGGATGTGGAAGAATACTCTCTTAAACTTTTTCTCTACCAAAAGAATAAATGGTCCCAAGAACCCAGAGAGAGACTCATACCTGATCCGCCGTGAGTAGAGGCTCCTCATTGATACCAGAATCATTTTCACTCTTCTCATTGAACTCTTCCTCTTCTTTCTCATGGATCTGGGGGGACGGGGACAGATGGAATTCTGACTGGCCATCAGCAGAACTAGGATGCCCTCTGGCCTCTGGAAGGGATGATACTGACCAAGAGGCCACTTTGGCCAAACATTGTCTAAAGAGGGGAGCTGAAGAGGTGTCCAGGGCTTCGTCTGATTCCAAACATCACATGGCATGCATCACTGAGTCTAGCTTGGCCAGAAAGGGATAGTAGGGGAGGAGTGGCCAGCATGATTCTGAGCCAAAGGGAACAGCAGTGTTCTTTAACTCCCAGACATCCTTGGGTGAACAAGGAACCTTCTCAAGGTGAGTGATACTGCAACCCAGCCTGCAGCAAAGGCATATTTATTTTATTAAGGAGCTTCAACCTGGGGATTTGTTTCCAGATTTTATCATATTAGGCATTTTAAGGAGTAAGTTGCTCTAGTCCAAATAGCAATAACTTTTAGAATTTGAAGAAATGCCATCCTATTACTGGAATCTAGGCATGGCATCATAGCTGATGGAGGATGTAAGAAATCCATGTGGGACATGCAACTGAATAACCTGACCACAGAAACTAAACAACCACAAGAAAAACACTGAATGAGAAATCTATTTAGCCCATTTGCCCTGTGTCTCCAAAATTCCATAATCATAAGTTTCTGAAAGTTCGAAATGACCAAAATTCTAGATGTTTAAGTCTAACAAGATATTCATAGAATATCTGGCTTATTGACCATACCCCAAACTGCTATCACCTGACATTTATGTTCAAATCCCACACAAAATTAAACGCCTAACAAATCACCTACCAAGCTCTGTGTCCATAAGTCTGATCTGAATGTCACATAGGGGATTGGCAAGAGGTGTCTCCAGGAAATCTCTCTGCAGAGCCACCTCTCATGTGGGAATCAATCCTCCTTGGTCCCTAATAGCTGGCACGCTGACTGGCCTCTTCCCTGGGGACTGCATTTTTTCTCTTCTAACAGGAAACATCCTAGTTCCCATTCCAGCAATCACGTCAGAGGCAGTCTATCCTCAGAAACTTCGCCCCTCTTCTTCAGGTTCCACCTGGGCAGATACCCCTAACAAAGCACATCACCTTCTATCTCCACTTGATTAAAACCAGGGCTAGGTCATAAAAAACATGAAGCAAATATATCCTAAATTCCATCTGCGCTCAACCTGGATGAGGGATAAGGGGTAGGGCAGGCAGGTAATGGAATCATTTGAGGGGCTTGTGTGCCAGATGGCGACATCTATTTCTGCTGCGGAGCCCATATGCCCCTCTCTCTGCCAAGTCTACCACCTGTGATAGCCGCTTGCTTTCCACAGCCCCCCACTACGAGGAACAAAACTCCTGGAGCTCACAACTACACTCATATGGCAGAACTTCCTTCAGGCCACAAAGTCCTGTGATAGAAATTAGCCTAAAATTAAAGGAACAAAGATACATTTTTACCTCCTGACAAAAAGTAGAAAAAAAGAAAAGAAATTCATCAATATGTACCCACCCCTAAATAAGTATGAGCCCAAGTTAGGCTCATACTAGAAAACAGAGTTTTTTGTTTTCTGTTTGAGTTATTTATGTATTTATTTTATTTTATTTATTTGTTTATTTATTTATTTTTTGAGACAGAGTCTCGCTTTGTGGCCCAGGCTAGAGTGAGTGCTGTGGCATCAGCCTAGCTCACAGCAACCTCAATCTCCCAGGCTTAAGCGATCCTACTGCCTCAGCCTCCCGAGTAGCTGGGACTACAGGCATGCGCCACCATGCCCGGCTAATTTTTTCTGTATATATTTTTAGTTGGTCAATTAATTTCTTTCTATTTTTAGTAGAGACGGGGTCTCGCTCAGGCTGGTTTTGAACTCCTGACCTTGAGCGATCCGCCCGCCTTGGCCTCCCAGAGTGCTAGGATTACAGGCGTGAGCCACCACGCCCGGCCATATTTTATTTATTTTTTAAGCGAGTCCTACTCTGTTGCCTGGGCTAGAGTGCCATGGCATCAGCCTAGCTCACAGTAACCTCAAACTCCCAGGAGTTTGGCCTTTGCTGTTCAAATGTTAATGAACCTGTACAGTGGCGGGAAGAGTGGACTCTTACAGCTTTCTCTCCCTTCCCCATCTCATGCACAAAGCCTACAAGCCTGAGTTGTCAGGCTTGAGTAAAAAGAGATAGGAAGCCTCACGCCTGTAATCCTACACTCTGGGAGGCGGAGGCAAGAGGATTGCTTGAGCTCAGGAGTTCAAGACCAGCCCGAGCAAGAACGAGATCCTGTCTCTACTGAAAATAGAAAAATTAGCCAGGTGTGGTGGCATGTGCCTGTAGTCCCAGCTACTTCGGAGGCTGAGGCAGAAGGATCACTTGAGCCCTGGAGTTTGAGGTGGCAGTGAGCTATGATGATACCACTGCACTCCAGTCTGGGTGACAGAGTGAGACTCTGTCTCAAAAAAAAAAGAGAGATGGGAAAATCAGTTACAAGCTTAGGAAAACTAATGTGAGTTCCTACTTTTATAGGAGCTATACCCACCCCTTATTTTCTGAGATCTCCAAAGTTGGCCACCAAAACATAAAATAAAAGGAGAAGAATACATATAATATTCCCAAGACAGCCCTGGCTCCTTCCCTCTTTTACATGTAGATTATCCCCTACCTCTTGGGTCTCCCCACATCCGCCTGCCCCTGGCCTCTCCCCCTCCTCTCGAGGCCTGGTTCCCCCATGTTTTCTCCATCCCGCCAGACTCTGCTTTGTTCCGACAAGCCCTCTTCCTTTTTCCTTACGGACTTCCCAACTTCCCTCCCTCACCAGGACAGCATCTTGTGCAGAAAGGGGAAAGCTGGAGGGAAATAACAGAGCGAGCGAGAGAGAAAGATTTTGAAAAATCATAACTCCTGTGTATATGGCCACTGTTATTCCTAGCATAAGATGTAGACATAGACATTGCCACATGGACTTCCCTTAGCCCTTTAGGTGTGGCAGTGGGGAAGCTACCTGCCAAAAACAATTTCAGGCCAGGTCATTTGAGGCTGAATTACTTTGTAGGATAAAACTGCCTGTTGTTTCCATACTATTGAAGTGAACTACGTGCTTCTAAGAAAAATCATTCTTCTCAATGACATCATCCCAGAATTGAGAAAACCTGTAGGCCACCCCAATCTATAAGCTATTTCTTCCTCCTGCTTTTATATATATATATATATTTTTTTTTTAGTTGTCCAGCTAATTACTTTCTATTTTTAGTAGAGACAGGGTCTAGCTCTTGCTCAGGCTGGTCTCGAACTCCTGAGCTCAAATGATCCACCCACCTCAGCCTCTCAGGGTGCTAGGATTACAGGCGTGAGCCACCTCGCCAGGCCTCTTCCTTCTGGTTTTGGTAAAGGGTGTGTCTCTAGCTGTAACATGGAAACTTAAAGCTGATAATAAATGCAGAGAACCTTCCCTCAGGCCTCTAACATTGCTAAATCTTCCTGCATGATAACCTTAATGAAGATTAAATTTCTGTTGAGTCTTTGTGTCCAATAATGACTATTAACCAGTGTCTTTTATTAAAGAATTCTAGATGATTCCATTCATATAAAAGGGAATTTCTATAGCATATTTAGCCTTTTGTATAATGTTTTCCTGTACTCACCACCATTGTTTCACATGGTCAATTGCTTCCCTGACCAAAATTAAGAGAACAAAGATACATTTTTACCTCCAGACAAAAAGTAGTTTAAAAAAAAAAAAAGAAAGACATTCATCAATATGTACCCAGCCCAAGGGAAGGACAACTATGTCCCTTTTATGCTTGTGAACAACCAGGAAAGTCAATGGCTCTGTATTCCCATGGTGAGAACATGGCTGAGATATATTTATTGAAAGAATTAATGAACAAATGAAAAAGAGGACTGAAGTATAGTACTATCCTCTAGATTCAGTCCCACCTCCACAGATAATTTATCTGTCTAGTCACCTGGAAAATAGAAAGATGTAACTTTCTGTCTGGACTTCCATTTCCTCTTGTCTAAGACAGCCATTATCTGCTATGAAATAAAGGTTACTGGGCTAAAGGAGACTATCTTTTAGATCACAGCCAGGAACATAATAGGTTGATTAACTGAAAATCTCAACAAGAGTGGAGAATTGCAAAGAAATAATAGTAAAATGGTATATCTACACATAATACACATACATAGCTCGAGCATACTATTTTGATCTAAAAATGTAAATATACACTTATTTATTCACAAGCTCCTAATGTAAGGCCAAGCTTCTGTCATGGGCCTCTGAGTAGAGTTCCACATAGTCCCTCTGTGTCATGCACATTGTAACATAATTTTTAAAACCATTTCCCGTTTCCATTTCTTTATAGTAGAAGGTGGGTAGACAGCAGATTGCACATACATCTGTCTTCTCTTCCTCCTCAAACCCTACTAAAGTGAGAGTAAAAGGATCAAAAAAGAATATCCCATAGGGACAAAGAAAACTGGGAAAAAGACAACAGCCAAAGAGACGCTAGGAAGCAGACGCTGACCCAGCAGGCTGGAGAGGGTTAAACCCAAGGGGAGGAAGTTTCCCAGGTAAAGGGAGTCACACTGACAATGTTGAAAGGCTTGGTAATGAGAGACCTCCGGTGGCAGTGTGAGGTGGGGCTAAAAAGGGAGGATTTGTTGAGATTCTCCATCAAGAGCAGTTAGTTAGACCCCAGGTCTCTTCTCCCATCTCAGGCAGAAAGACAGGTACTATCCTGTCACCCTCAAAAAGCTGGAGACTTCACTCTGAGCAGGTTGAACTAGGGAGGCTCTGGACTCAGAGACACCAGGCCACTGGCAAGTGGGATGAGTCCTTACCAAAAACAGAGGGAGTAAGGGAAAATGGACAGACCAACCTCCTCCCCAACCAGGCCCCAAGGACACTGGCAACTGGCTTGTTCTCAAGCAAGACACAGGAGGACTCCTTCCTGGGGAGACTGCAGGTGTACAGATACCTGCCAGCTTTCAGAATCTCCAAACAAAACACCCAGGTCCTTACTGAGCACTTGACAGTGTGGTCCAGCAGGGGACAAGGCCTGACCCCACAGAAATAGCTCAGCCTGCTAGAGCCTCACTTTTAAATATGAAAAGATGCCCAACGATTGCCAGCAGGAAAGATGGGGATTAAAACACACATATGGAAAAGGTAAATGAAAAGCAATATAGAGAGCAGAAGAAACCTCTCCTAAGAAAATAGCCCTCAGAGACAAAACAGAAAGCATTGTTTCCTTGAAACGTGACCTGTTTATGAGAATTCATCAAAAAACTAGGAAGACCTCTTATAAATTAACAGTATGATAGTCAAATTTAGACTTTTCAGTAGAGGTAAAGGTTGAGAAAATCCCCTGGAAAATAAAATAAAACAAGTAAATAGAAAATGAGAAAGGGGGAAAAATTTCAGAAGGTAAGTTTGAGAAATCGAATACTTGAATAAAAGAAATTGCAGAAAGCAAAAACAGAAGAGCTGGCCTCTTTCAGCCAGGACAGAGTAACTATTAATAGTGTGGGACCTACCCTTTCTGCCACAAACAACTGTAAATCTGCACAGAGTCTCTGAGCCAATTGTTTCCAGGCAGCGACACAGGCAGTGCAAGGCTGTGACCCTTGAAAGGAGGGGAACACATGAAATAAACGAAGGCTGAAAGAGTCTGCCACCTGCAGCCCTACACTGTAAGAAATGCTATGAAAGGTTTTGGGAGCAGAAAGAAAATGACAGAAAATCAGATCTACAGGAAAGAATAAGGAACACCAGAAATGGTAAATATTTGGGTAAATGTAAAAAATTATCTCTGGTTATTTGTAGCTGATTAAAAAAAAATATATATATATATATATATATATTTTCCTTCTCTTGATTTTCTTAAAAGACAACTAACTGTCTAAAGCAAAACTAACTTTGTGTTGTGGGGTATATAATGTAGATTGAAATAAAACATATGACAATGGTAGCACAAAGGATGGAAGGAATAGACACACAGTTACAAGTGTTTTACATTTTGTGTGAAGTGGTACAATATTAATTCTAAATAGACTATGATAACTTAATAATGTACAATATAATCCCTAGAGAAATCACTAAAAAAATACAAAGATGTATAGATAGAAAGTCCAATAGAAGACATAGGATGGATGACAAGAAATATTTGCTTAACCCAGAAGAAGGCAGTAAAGATGGAACAGAAGAACAACAAAACAACAAAACCAGATGGTACAATTAGAAATGCAAGAAAGGGCTGGGAGCGATGGTTCATGCTTATAATCCCAGCACTTTGGGAGGCTGAGGTGGGAGGATCACTTTAGGCCAGGAATCGAGCCCAGCCTGGACAATATAGCGAGACCCCATCTCTACAAAAAAAATTTAAAAATTAGGCCAGCACCATGGCTCACACCTGTAATCCTAGCACTCTGGGAGGTCGAGGCAGGTGGATTGCTCAAGGTCAGGAGTTTGAAACCAGCCTGAGCAAGAGACCCCATCTCTACTAAAAATAGAAAGTAATTGGCCAACTAAAAATATATAGAAAAAATTAGCCGAGCATGGTGGCACATGCCTGTAGTCCCAGCTACTCAGGAGGCTGAGGCAGAAGGATCACTTGAGCCCAAGAGGTTGAGGTTGCTGTGAGTTAGGCTGATGCCATGGCATTCTAGCTCGGGCAGCAGAGTGAGACTCTGTCTCAAAAAATAAAAAAATAAAAATTAGCCAGGTGTGGTGTCTGCCTGTAAACCCAGCTACTTGGGAGGCTGATGCAGGAGGATCGCCTGAGCCCAGGAGTTTGAGGCTACAGTGAGCTATGATGATGCCACTGCATTCCAGCCTGAACAAGACCCTATATCAAAAACGAAAAAAAAAGAAAAGCAGCCTAGTACACCTTAACACAAATTATCAATATATGTTAAATGTTAATGGACTAAACTCTATACAAATGGATTAAGTACAATAAACCAAAAAGCACAGATTGTCAGACTGAATATAAAAGCAAGACTCAAGTATATGCTATCTGCAAAAACACACACTTTAAAGATAGAGATATGTGGAAAGTAAAAGGATTGAATATATATACACACACACAATCATGTATACATACACACACACCTTGCAAACAGTATATATAAGAAAGCTCAAGTGGCTCAATTCATATCAGACAAAGTAGATTTTAAGACAAGAAGTATTACACCAGAGATAGAGGGACTTTCCTAATGATAAAAGAATCCATTCATCAGAGAGATGTACCCAATAACAGAGCTTCCAAAATATATAAAACAAAAATTAACAGAACTAAAGAGAGATTCATAATAATGGCTGGAAATTTTAACACGCTTCTCTCACTAATTGATAGAATAAACAGACCAAAAAATCAGTTAGGCTACAGACGAATTCAACATTATTATCAACCAACTTAACCTAGCTGCCATGAATAAATGTCACAACCAACAGTTTCAGAGTCCACATTATTTTCAATGGTACATAAAACATTCATCTTAGGATATACCATACACTGGACCGTGAATTAGTCTTACTATATTTTAAAAGATTTAAATCATACAACATACTTGTTCTCTGATAGAGAGAACAATTTCCAAATTATTTTATGAACAAAAGAAAATTTCAGAAAAAGAACACAAATGCAAAAAAAAGTTAAAGTAGCCAGACACAGTGGCTCATGCCTGTAATCCTAGCACTCTGGGAGGCCAAAGTGGGAGGATTCCTGGAGATCAGGAGTTTGAAACCAGCCTGACCAAGAGGGAGACCCCACTTCTACAAAAAATAGAAAAAATTACCCAGGCATAGTGGCCTGCACCTGTAGCCCCAGCTATTGGGGAGGCTAAGGTAGGAAATTAGCTTGAGCCTAGGAGTTTGAGGTTGCTGTGAGCCGTGATGACGCCACTGCACTCTAGCTGGGGTGACAGAGTGAGACTCTGTCTCAAAAAAAAATAAAAATGATCTCACTTATCTTACAACAATCAAAACAAAAAAAAGTGAGAGAAAAAATTTTTAAAAAGATAAAAATTTAAAAAATAATAAAAATTAACAACAAAAATATAGCTGTAAAATACCCCCAAACACTTTGAAATTAAGCAACACACTTCTAAATAACATATAGGTCAAAGAAGAAATCACAAGAGAAAATTAGAAATTATTTTTTATTGAATGATGATGACAACACACCCCATCAAAATAAGAGGAAGAAAGAAACTACCCACTAACAGTCAAAATGTGCCATGGAAATATAGCAAAACATGAGAGAAAGACATGGGAGGAGAAGGAAACAAAATGTGGGGAATTCAGCTAAAGCAGTGCTTAGAGGATAGCTTTAAGATGCCTATGGTTTTCTTAAGTTTGAAATATAACCAAAACTCCCACCTTAAGAAGCTAAAAAAATGAAGGTGCAAATTAAACCCCTACTAAGTAGAAGGAAAGAAATAATGATTCCTTCCTTGATAAAGTGATACATGATCAATTGATTTTCAACAAAGACCCAAAACAATTTAATGGGGAAGGTATAATATTTTCAATGAATGGCACTGGAACAACTGGATGCCCATATGCAAAAAAAGTTAAAGGAAGAAATCAATAAATAATAGAGAAAATCAAAGAAACCAAAAGTGGTTCTCTAAGAAGATTAATAAAAGTGATAAACATACAGATAGACTGACAAGAGAAAGGGAGGGAGGGAGGACAGGAAGGAGGAAGGGAGAGAGAACACAAATTAGCAATATCTGGAATAAAAAAGAGGATATCACTATAAATATTACAGGCTTTTTTTTTTTTTGAGACAGGGTCTCACTATGTTGCCCAGGCTGGTATCAAATTCCTGGGCTCAAGTGATCCTCCTGCCTCAGCCTCCCGAGTAGCTGAGACTACAGGCACATGCCACAGTGCCTGGCTTCTTACAGACATTTTCTTTTTAAAAAAGAAATACCAATCTAACAAATTCTTTCACAAAATAGGGACAGAGAGGACAATTTCCAAATTATTTTATATATATGTAAAATATACAAAGATATGTAGGTGTATATATACATATATATCTAATGTGTATATATGTGTGTATATATATATAGAGGTATATACATATATATATATCAATGAAACAGAATAAAGAATTCAGAAATAGATCCATATAAACATGATCAATTGATTTTCCACAAAGATGCCAAAACAATTTAATGAGGAAGGGATATCTTCAATGAATGGTACTGGAACAATTAGATACCCACATGCAAAAAAAATGAACCTTAAAGCCAGGCACTGTGGGGTGTACCTGTAGTCCCAGCAACTCAGTAGGCTGAGGCAGGAGGATCACTTGAGTCCAGGAGTTCAAGACCAGGCTAGGCAACATAAAGAGACTCCCCCAAATCTCAAAAAACAAACAAACAAACAAACAAACAAAAAACCCTGACCCTTACCTCACACTATACACCGAAACTAATTTGAAATGGAAAACAGACAAAATATAAAAGCTAAAAGAAGAAAACTTAAGAGAAAATCTTAATGACCTTGAGTTTAACAAAGATTTCTAAAATTGAACATAAGAAGCACAAGCTATAAAAAGGAAAATATCAATAAACTGGACTTTATCACATTTAAAAATCATCTGTTCTTCAAAAGATAATGTTAAGAAAATTAAAAGGCAAGCCACAGGCCTGGCGCGGTGGCCCACACCTGTAATCCTAGCACTCTGGGAGGCCAAGGTGAGAGGATCTCTCAAGGTCAGGAGTTCGAGACCAGCCTGAGCAAGAGAGCTCAGGAGTTCAAGACCAGCCTGAGCAAGAGCGAGACCCTGTCTCTACTAAAAATAGAAAGAAATTAGCTGGACAACTAAAAATATAGAAAAAAAAATTAGCCGGGCATGGCGGCACATGCTTGTAGTCCCAGCTACTCGGGAGGCTGAGGCAGAAGGATTGCTTAAGCCCGGGAGTTTGAGGTTGCCGTGAGCTAGGCTGACGCCACGGCACTCTAGCCCAGGCAACAGAGTAAGATGCTGTCTCAAAAAAAAAAAAAAAAAGAAAGGGTTCCCTGAGCATAATATAATGCATGATGAACAACAACAACAACAACAACACTTCATTCTAAGGCACATTATTGTAGAATTTCAAATGAGAAAGGAAGAAGAGAACATCCTAAAGCTTCTAGACAGACCCAAAAAAGAGTCATATATAAAGGACTGGGAATCAGAAGGGATTTGGGGTTTCTCAACAGCAACTAAGAGCTAGAAGAGAATAAATCCTTCAGAATGCTGAGTCCAAACTTTTTTGTGACCTAGAATAACTATCTATCGAATCAATCTCTCAGGCGAATATGACAGGCGAATTATGATGTTCTCATATATTCCAAAAAACTTATTTCTCTGCACCCCTTTCTCAAGAATATACTTAATGTGGGTTTTTTTCCCCACCAAAACAAGGAACTATATCTAGAAAGATTACAAAAATCTTTGTCCTTTGCAACCCGAGGACAGAAGAGAATGGCAAGAATCCTCAGGATGAAGGTGAAGGACAGTCCCAGGACAACAGCTGTTCGGCCGATCTAATGTACAACTGGACCAGTGAACAGCAGAAAGATGGAGGGCGCTAGCTGGGAGGTTTTCAAGAAAAAATATCGAACTGACAGAATACAAGTATCTGATTTCTTTAACCATCGTATTGTTTATATTTTTTCTTTTCTGTATATTATGATGTTTTGACATTTTAAAAACCTTTTTGGTGGGGAAAGACTGCACCAACAACGGCTAGCAAACGGGACAGGCATGGTGACTCACACCTGTAACCCCAGCACTTTGGGAGGCTGAGGCAGGAGGATCACTTGAGGCCAGGAGTTTGAGGCTGCAGTGAGCCATGATCACGCCACAGCACTCCAGCCTGTGTGACAAAATAGCAAAGCAAGACCCAGTGAGACCCTGTCTCTATGAAAGAAAGAAAGAAAGAAAGAAAGAAAGAAAGAAAGAAAGAAAGAAAGAAAGAAAACAAAAGGGCTCAGCCAGGAGTACAGGAGCACGCCTTTGATGTGCAAACTCACCCAAGCAGAGCCACACCTCCTTTACCTGGCCCGACACGCCAGGAAGCAAGAGTCCTCCCTCTGCTTTACTCATCCCAGGGCCAAGGTACCCGGCAACTAAGGACCACCCCTGTAGTTTAGAGCCTGCTGAAATTATTCAAACTGGCCAGTCCTAAACTGTTTGCCCTGCGCTGTCTAGCATTTCCTCAGGAAACTCCAAAAAGGCAGTGGCCTGGCTTTCCCCTCGCTCCTTTTTTTAAATTTTTATTTATTTTTTTATTTATTCCCCTTGCTCCTTCTGCCTGATCGACACTGGTGCTTCCCCACGTGGCCCTGCGTGGCGCGCCCTGCCTCTTGTTTCTAGGACCTGCAAGTATAATAAACTTACTTGCCCTGAGCCTCTCTAGTATCTCTACTTATGGCTGCCCCTGACTGACCACCGCGTGAAGAACACAGAACAACCAAATACGGTGAGACTCACAGTTCGGTCAGAGTTTAGAGTTGATAGACAGATAGGTAGATAAATAGATTGGAAACTAACCAAAAGAAAAGACAATTAAGAAAAAAAAATTTTTTTTTTAAATTAAGTAATTCTTAACTTCAGGTTAAACAAAAAGTGGTATGAGAGAGGAAATATTCTTATAGAACACTACAAGGTCTAGCTAGAAATTGTATTTACATAGTTACAATAGTGTATATATTTAACATTGAATTAATTATAAATTGGTGCCAACCCTATATTAGAAAGAAAAAAGAGTGTGTTTATTGGGGGTGGTATAAAAGAGTGAAAGCTTTATCTTTCATAATACAAAGTTAATAGATAACAGCCTAAATTGATAATTTTTAAAAATCAAAAAAGTTGCAATATCAATGTACTATTCAAACATTGGGGCTATATGCCCCCCCACAAAAAAAATCGTCTAAAAGATATATGCGTGGTTGCCTCTATAGAGTAGAGAAAGACAAGGCAAGGGGCTGCTGTTTTTAATTTTTTTAAGTCTTGTACTTACAATGTATTATGTATTGTTTTGATTTTAACAAAGCAAAAATGACTCTCTGCAGTCACAATTCAACAGTTTGCATAATATTTAATTAAGTTAGTTATAGTCACAAGGACAATGATGCTTAAAAATGGACTTAAAGGTGGAAGGTATAAGGACTTACTAGAAAGAAGCCTACCAGATATGTGCACTCAGCATGCCAGGGGCTTTGGTATGTTTCACAGAAGGAATACAGAGCGCTGGTTAATCTACTATAAGTCATTTAAACTGAGGTCAGTTACTAGAGCCTCTACTGTAATTAATCCAGATGATAAAGGAGGATGAAATAAAACAGCCTAATCCATCCACTTTTGCTGCTCTGTCTTTTTCCCATGGGTTAGATGGACGAAATACTGCAAGAAGCAAGCAGAGCTCAAGATCGTCCTTCTCAGGGTCATCCAATTCACCCTGAAATATTAACCCTCTTGAGGGAAATATGCAAATGAGAATAAATTCAAGTTCTTTTGAAGGGCATGCTATCTTATACACCTTTGGTTCAATCCACAAAATGAGTTGGAACAGTGGCAAAAGAGATAAAGCAAAATCTGCCTTTTGCGCCATGATGGGCCTGATTTAATTTCAGTAACTAGATTCATTCCATTATTGCCTCCTCCTCCTTTGCATTTTGGGTGAAAACTAAACACCATACATATAAGCATTGCAAGAGAAAATGAGAAGTTGAGAGTTCAAAGCAGGACCCGAGACACAGCCTCCTATGTCTGTGCCACGTAGATTTGCAGCAAACCTTAGTCTCAAAGTCACCATCTTACCTGCTCCACTCAGTGAAACCTTGAGGTTTTGAGAATTTCGGATTGATAATTATTAGAAGAGTTAAGAAGGATATACAGCCACTTTTTCAACAAATTGGCCAACTGCTAATCTCTTTGCTGTGCTATTTTGTACAATAATCTGCAAATATATTGAAAAGTAAGGGGGATCTGTTTCCTGCTCTTTTACTTAGATTCAATTCTGGAGCACTTAAAAATGAGATCCATCCTTCTCCACCATTTGCTGGGCCTACAGGGTTGTAACAGCCCTTCCTGATAAGAAATTGTCAATTTTTTTTCACAGCTGAAACTAGAAAACCAAGCAAGACAGAAATTGGCTTTTAACATGGATAGAGTCATTGAATGATTTTACCTTTTACCTAATGCTCAAAGTGACAGTATTAGGTGGTGGGGCCTTAGGGAGGTGATTGGGTCATGGGGTGGAGCCCTCATAAATGTCCTTATAAAAGAGGCCCAAGGGAACTCGCCACACGAGGACACAGTGAGAAAGTGCCCTCTATGAACCAGAAAGAGGGACCACACCAGACGCAGAGCTGGGGCCTTGATCCTGGACTTCCTGCCTCCAGAACCGGGAGAAATAAATTTCTGTTGTTTATAAATTACTCAGTCTAAGGTACAGCAGCCTAAACTGAGTAAGAAACTATTGTATATGTAGATTCAGCCAGGAGAGGCAATTTGGAGCCTTATGCAAATCAACTCAAAATAAATATCCCCTTTATTTTTCAGAAGCCCTTAGGCTACTTTCTTCCTTGGCATCAGTAACCATGGAGTGTGACTCTGGTCCAGACACATAAATGTCCCCTTCATTGAGTTTCATAAAGAATTCTTCCTCATTGCATGACCACCTCACTAATATCTGGGCCCCACCTCTGGCCATCGCCAGAGGCAAGATCTGTCACCTCTTGTTCTCAGCACTGCTTTTGGTGGGCCCGAACTGTTCACATCAGATGGGAAAACCTGACTTTCTCTTAAACCATCATTATTTGAACTCAAAAAAAGCCTAAGATAGTTACCCTTCTCCTCTTATTTCAGACCACCTTGTTTTGCATGTTGTAACACACACATTGAAAGAGAAGTTATCTGCATTTACATTTTTACAGAGAACCATTCCAATCACCTTATTTGTCACCCTCCTCCACAACTGCCTTCTCAGCAGTGATTTTGAACCGCTGCTGAGTGTCATTCATTACATAGTAGGAAGACTGTTGAGTTACTGAATGTTTTTCTAACTGGATTCCACATCTTCTCAAGCCCTACTAAACAGGGGGCCCCAGAGAGGTACCTCAGTGTCAGAGCTGTTGCCATTCAGAGCCTCGATGTTTGGGTCCCTCCAGTCTTCTGAGAGTGAAGGGATGTAATTGTCTGTCAGAGCATCCCAAACCCTGTAAACAAAGAGAAGCTCTCATTAGCACACATCTGTGCCCTGGCCCCGCCTGGAGGAAGGAAGAGCTGGGCCAGGAGAGGAGAGAGGCTTCTGTGTGTGCCAGGCTGAGATCATCTGCCTTCCAGCATGCAGGGGCCATGCAGCTTAAAAACTGAATTAGAGGCGCGTCCAGGGATCAAAGAGCCAAGCACATGGAGCCTGGCCAGGGGCTTTAGGGTAAAAGGTATTTACTTGAGGGAAGAAGAATTTCTCACCACTGAGATACAAAAGGCAGAGTCTGTAATCAAACCTCTCCTGGCCTTGGGAATAAATCTGTCCCTCACTCCAAGAGTTCAAGTCTCTGAACTTAAGAGGAGCCTGTGCTTCTTTTCCAAGGGGAAGAGAGACAGAGAAACCAAATTTGACAGAGAGGCCAAATTTTCTGGCTGAAGCTCATGAAAATCGAGATCAGGCCGGGTGCGGTGGCTCACGCCTGTAATCCTAGCACTCTGGGAGGCCGAGCCGGGCAGATCGCTCGAGGTCAGGAATTCAAAACCAGCCTCAGCAAGAGTGAGACCCCCGTCTCTACTAAAAAATAGAAAGAAATTAATTGGCCAACTAAAAATTTATAGAAAAAATTAGCTGGGCATGGTGGCGCATGCCTGTAGTCCCAGCTACTCAGGAGGCTGAGGCAGAAGGATTGCCTGAGCCCAGGACTTTGAGGTCGCTGTGAGCTAGGCTGATGCCACGGCACTCTAGCCCAGGCAACAAAGTAAGACTCTGTCTCAAAAAAAAAAAGAAAGAAAGAAAATCGGGATCAACATCTAGTTTATACCCATTTCAATTTCAGAGGCCTGCAATCTAAATGATCAGGAATTAACTCTTTGACATCTAACACAAGTAAAGGGATAATGCCAATGCTGTGAATGCTTACTTACTACCCAAATGCTCTAGCTAGCCCATGGGTTACAAGACCCTGTCCTCTAGCAACTCAGAGTCTAAGTGTGCCATTTCACCATCAGGGACACTCTAAGGTAAATACTGTATATGAAAGGAACCAATAAATACACCTCTGTCTTTGTCTACACCATTAGTTTTTAGTGGAGGAAAATGGGGCTACCTCTATCATGTTTCAAGATTCTGATATGTACACTATAAGAAAGGCTTTCTACAATTCTTATTCCTTAACTCACTTATTTCAGAAGGATTTCTTTGGAAAAAAAGGAGGAGGAGGGAAGGGGTTGGAAAAATTCTGAAGTCACAAATACACATCAGGAAAATACATAAATGAGTCAACAGCAAGAGGTTAATATAATTCAGTACATCAGCTCCTAAAATAATGCCATCCATGGATGCCAGCAGCACTTGAGTTGATATTACATAGTGATAAATGAGAGCTCTATGCCATCTTCTGCAGGTGCCTATGCATGTCAAACATGAGTGATATCTGTGAGACCAAGATTTAAAAATTAGCAAATAGGTATACATATGGACAAATTCAAAACATAACAAACTATGTTGTAAGATGCTGAAAAGCTAAGTGCAAATATTTATATATATGTGTGTGTGTGTGTGTGTGTATATAAGAGCACAGACACTTGAAATCAGAAAACAATGAAAGGAGTGCTGTTAATATAAACAAAATCAGGAATGATATATGAGTATATAGACAAAGAGATTTTCCTAGTGCACAATGCACACAATTGGTGACGAAAAAAATAAAAGGAACCCAAGAAAACACAACTTAATGGCAGTGCTTGAGGCACCGGCTTATTCATTATTTTCCTACCATTGCAAGAATACACTTGGAGTGAACTCCTCAAGTGCTCATTAGACACCTACTCAGCAGGATTTCAGAACCTACCTCTTAAACCATGGGTGATATCCTAATCTCCATCAGGTACTATTAAAGCTGCATTACTCCAGGCTAATTCTAAATCCAGGTCCCATTAGCATTCTAGAGCCAAGAGGCAAACAGGATTTGCTGCCTCCAAGACAAAGCTCCAAGGCACCACACCCACTGGAAAGGTCACTGTAGGACCCCTCTTTATATCACCACTACATTCTGTGCTGCAACAACGAACAACATGCATGCAGGAACTGACCTTCAGATGTGCCCCTCCAGGAAGTGCCTGGACAAATGAAATTCAGCAAAGTCTAAAATAAGGCGGGAGCCTTTTGTACCTCTCCTAGGCTGGAGGGAAGCTGAGAACTTTAATAGACTACACATTTTGCAATGACCTTGAGACTGTTTATATCCTTAAAGTGACAACCAGGGGCTCTCTCAGATCATTTAGAGAGCACCCGCTTTTCTCATCTGAGACTTCACTGACCCACTCTGGATTTTATCTTCTAATTCTAGGTTTTTAATGACAATTCCCTAAACCTTTATCTACTCGGGATTTCAAACCATCCTCATTCTCTTTCACATTTTGTCCAGCTTTTCTTCTCCCTTCCTGACATACTTTTTATCCTTTGAAGTGCATAAATAATCTCTAAGATAAAGTACCTTTCATCTCTTTATAATGACTTACATATCCTTTCCATACTTATTCTGTGCCCATTTAACAATAACAATAGCAGTCAACACTTACGATAAGCCAGGTACTATTCTAAACTCTTTATGTAAATTAAGTTATTCATTTCCCACAACAACTCTATAAGGCAAATACTAATGAGAATAAACTGAAACACAGTGAAGTTAATTAACTTGTCTAAGCTCACACAG
The DNA here is from genome assembly GCA_008086735.1 of Cheirogaleus medius. Taxonomy (NCBI): domain Eukaryota; kingdom Metazoa; phylum Chordata; class Mammalia; order Primates; family Cheirogaleidae; genus Cheirogaleus; species Cheirogaleus medius. The sequence continues at coordinate 599,511 of VBSM01003227.1, read as the reverse complement.
CCAGTTATGGTAAAGGTGGGATTCGAACGCAGGCAGTACAGCTACAAAGCCCATATTCCTAACCACTTAACTATTCCAATTCTTTATGAATTGTGTGATCGGCATTGTCATGGGCATCAGAACAATATACCAAGGTCCATATCACAACCTAGAACAGCAGGTTAGAAACTGGCTCTGCATGAAAAATCCACACCTACATTGCTTTTATCCATCTACAAAAGGAGGACTGGCCAAGGTAACAGGGGCACACTTTCTGTCTAGATCTCCAGCCCAAGAAGGGGAAATGGAAGCAAAGGCAGAGCACTGGCACCCAGGCGGCCACAGGAACAAAAGGGGCGGGGGGTGTAAGGGTGACACAAAGATTTCTGTGAGGCAGAGGGTGGGAAGGGCTTTTCTCCCCAGAGAGGCCATAAGCAGGGTTCTTGAGAGTGGATATGTTCCCTTTTCTAAGTACCTCAAGGGGGCTGTAAAATTTCACTTCTCTGAGAAGCATCCTGCTATTTACTCTTATCTTGGGGAAAGGAGACTTTGAAAGCTATCTATCTACTCTACCATTTATCAAAGAACTAAGATCCAACAAGTGCCTCAGTTCCTCTCACTATGCAGCCACGACACCTGAGACTCAATTTGCTATCTCTGTCCCTGTACTAACGGAAAAGGCTTTTCATGTGCAAATTTTAAAGTGTGGGCTTAGGTGCCTGTAGAATTGACTAAACTATCTTTCAGCACCAAGGTCGGGGATTTGGAAAAGGATGCTGGCTGAGTACGAGCAAACCCAACAGAGTGGGTGGTGCTGAGACAAGTGTACAAAGAGCTGCAGAGCCTGGAACTGGCAACACAGCCGTCAGGGCTCTGTGAGTCCTGATAAATAAACACATGCATACGCTCCCTCTCTCTCACATACACGCCCCCCTGTATACCTATATCTGACAATATGGTAGGCAGCTTAAAGGGCTTATCAGAATTTCAACTCAATAACATTTCCCTGAATGCCCCCTAGGCCAGCTACTTTCCTTGTCCAGTGTTTTGTTAGTGTCCAGTCATGCCAGTATCCACACTCAGATGTGTATTAACATGGGTGCACTTTTGTCATTAATGTTTAGAAGGTTGGAATTATCAGCAGCACATTAATGCCTTTGTACAACTTTTTAGATTCCTTCACATGTTTAAACAGAATCAATACTATCTCTGCCTTCTATAAGGGGAGACTGAACCTCTAAGAAGAGAATTAAATTTCCTAAACACCAAAGTTCTTGGGCAGCTTTCACTATCCAGTATTTACTTGTCTTCAACTTAAAGTTTGCCTGATGAAAGGCAGTTTATTTATTGTGTGCACTTTATTTTTAATAACACCTTTAACCCAATAATTCTATCTAAAGAACCAGAAACAGACATTATTCTCCCATATTTGGCCCCTCTGTTTTCAGGGTGCTTGTAAGAGAGCTGCCAGGGATTCCAAATGAGGCAGGAGGGGAGGTCGGGGTTGCCCCCTTTTGTAGTGGCCCCTAAGAGGCTCTGACCTCCAGGTCTGATCTTTCATGACAAAGGAAAAGGGTGATTACACATACACAAAGAAGAGGTTCTGGGATATTTTCTGAATTCAAAACCAGAAAATATATATTCAAATCTGACTCTCCTTTAATGCCTAGAACTTGCATGCCCTGACAAATCAGAGATAAGTTCACAAATCTCAGCCAATTCCCTATTGGCCAAGTAGTTCCAAATGAGGACTAAAGAAATAAAAAACTTCTAAGAGAATCATTGCATTCCTTTTCCTATTTTTGCTATCTTCAGGGAGGTTAGTTTAACCTGCTTTTGTTTTAATCTTCTATTAATTGGCTCTAACCCCCACAAAACACTTTTAATTCATTTGTTGATCAAACATCCCTCTAAATATTAAACCTGAACAAGTTTATTACAATAACACTAGAGCTACGCTCAAGATAATCACAACCAGGTTACATATTAAGTCATCCTTTTCCTTTAGTCATAATCTCACAGCTGAAATATCTGATAGTGTCTATAAAACAAAGCATGCATATAATTCTGCTTTTTATTTTAAGTTGTAAAGAGGCTTTACATACAGTGAGTGCCTAGAAAGTGCAGTGTTAATTTCTCTCTTCCCAGCTTCCTCCCTCTACGCTGTCCCCAAATCATACCTTATCTCTAAGGAACTATTCAACCTTTGGTTAGCTGAGGCAGTCAATGAGGCGATCAAGTCAGAAAAATCAGGCTGAGAAGATCGATAATCCCATGTGGCGGTAATTAACATTGAGTGGCCTCTGCTAATGTGCTAGAAGAGAATAAGAACCTGTTCACTGAACCTTCATCCTTAATGAGGCAGAGGAGGGGCTTAGATAAGGGGGAAATGATTTGTTGGAAGCAAAAGGAATGGGATGCATCTTAAAATGTCATTTTCAGAGCACATCCTGGGTGAGGTAAGAAATTAGGACCTCTGCCAGTCCTGAGCCCCACTTCATCAAGATTGAGCTCTGGAGGTTTCACAGATGAGGAGCCACATAATCAACTAGAGTTAAGTGACTTGCCCAAGGTCACACAGCGAGTTAGTGAGAGTATTAAAATTAGCATTCATAGTCTTTGTGTTTCTAGTTCATTGCCTAGTGAACTGGAATGAAAAAAATACTCCGTATAATAAAGCCCCAGAGCCATTCTTTTTTGACTTATAGCAGTTGAGCACATTGTAACAGGCTCAGAATCTAAAAAGAATCAGTTTGAAACTTAAAATTGAATTGAAACACATAGCCCACCTTTTTAATACTGGTCACCAGAGTGAAATGTTCTCTATGATCATAACTTCAGGCACACGTTAATTAAAAAGAAAACAAGGAAATGGCGTGGGCCTAGAAATACATTTTATGTACTTACAAGGCTAGCTCATCCAGTCCATTCAATATTCAATATTTCATTCAAAAATATTATTTGATCACATATTGCACACCAAGCACTGTATTAGACAGTAGGATACAAGAATAAATAAGACAAACAGGTAAAATATATGGTCCCTGTATTCACAGAGGTACAGTGTTAGTGGTCATCAAATAAGCAACCCTCTCCCAAATACAGTCAGGTTCAAATCCTCTAGGTCATGCTTCTTATTCTGTTATTTATGGGCAACTCTTCCGCCTAAGTTCATAAAAGGAGAAACCAAAAGGACAGTTGTTCTAAACTGCCATGACCAACTATTTGACATTTCTTATGTGATTCTTAAAGAATAAGTGATGCATATTTTATCTCTACAGGGAATTCATGCATACAGCAGTCCTCCCTTATCTGTGGTTTTGCTTTCCAAGGTTTCAGGTACCCAAGATAAACAGTACAAGATATTTTGAAAGAGAAAGAGAAAGAGAGAGAATACATTCACATAACTTTTATTACAGTATTTTGTTATAATTGCTCTATTTTATTATAAATTATTGTTGTTAGTCTCTTACTGTGCCTAATTTATAAATTAAATGTTATCATATGTATGTATATGAAAAAACATCAGTACTATCAGCAGTTTCAGGCATCCACTGAGGGTCTTGTAATGTATCCCCCACGGATAAGTGGGGGAGACTACTGTGTTTATACTAACTTCCCAAAACATCCTTCTTTAATTTATGTAACATATTGCTCACTTCTTCTCTTTCTAGTCCCTCCTCCAATAGTACTTTTCTCAGATCCTTCTTCTTCACTAAGACCCTAGAAAGTAGCAAGTGACATAAGGAATTTGCATACTCAAAAGCCACATCACCTAGTTTTCACCTTTATTTTGTTCAAGGTAGTTCCCTAAGCTCTCAGTTCAGTTTAAGTGCTTTATTATTTGAATATATCTTAATATTTATAGATAATTTTCCAGGCCTGAAGGGTTGTAAACAATTCTGAGATTTTCATGATTCTGGTGTTTCTTTTTTATTTTTGAGACAGAGTCTCACTCTGTTGCCCGGGCTAGAGTGCAGTGGTGTCAGCCTAGCTCACAGCAACCTCCAACTCCTGGGCTCAAGCGATCCTTCTGTCTCAGCCTCCCGAGTAGCTAGGACTACAGGCATGTGCCACCATGCCCGGCTAATTTTTTCTATATATTTTTAGTTGGCCAATTACTTTCTTTCTATTTTTAGTAGAGACAGGGTCTCGCTCTTGCTCAGGCTGGTTTTGAACTCCTGACCTTGAGGGAACCACACGCCTCAGCCTCCCAGAGTGCTAGGATTACAGGCGTGAGCCACCGCGCCCGGCCTCTGGTGTTTCTTGAAGCAAATTTGTCCAATAACATAGATTCCTCCATCGCGGTTAATTAATTTCTTTCTGGTTCTTATTTCTAATATCTGGGTGGATTTTCACTGACATGAAGAAAACTGAAGGTAGACAGTCTCCAAAATTTACCATGTTCCTGAAATTCTATTTTGTATCTAGGAAAATCTAAAATCCTTCATTCTTCTAAGGTTTCAATTTAAGAAAGCTCTGTGTAGGTGACTGTAAAGGGACATATATAGAACAATGTCAGCAATTACCAGAGCACTGCCTCACTGATGACATAAAAATGTAAGTAACACGCCATAATCCTAGAGACAGAAACTATACTATGTCAAAGAGCCCCAGACTACAGGGTTCTTGACTGAAGCAGGAGAGGGCAATTAAGACTTCTTACTCCTCATCTTGAAGGGTCTCCTCCTCCTCTTGGATCTGTAACTGGTTCTTCACCGGAGCTAGGTTCTCTGTCTTGGCGTTGTAGTTCCGAAAGCAGACATTGAGCTTCTCATCAAATTCATTCACGAGGTCCTCCATGGACTTGAAGCTGATTATTTCAGAAGAAAAATTCTCAAGCTCAGAGAGGGAGGGGTCTTCTAGGTGGTGGGGGGATGAGCCATAGAAACACTGTGGCTTCTCCTCCGGTTCCTCCGAGCAGCAGGGCCGAAGGTCCTCAAACTCTTCATCCAAACTCACCAGTGGGGCCTCCATTCTTGCACAGAAGTAGCACAACAGCAACGTTCAGGATTCGTTTATCTAGAAGAAATAAAACAGGGTCATGTGAATTTGGACTGGTCTAACTCTATTTGAGTTTGGAGACACACCTGTTTCCAATTCCCTGCTCCAAAAAACAAAGCATAGTGGTTAGATATGCACGCCTGGACCAGACCACCTAGGTTTGCATCCTGTTCTGCCCCTGCCAGTTGTGACCTTAGGCGAGTTATTAGCTTCTCTGCGCTTCCTTTTATTCTTCTCAAGAAAGATATAACTGGACCCATCTCAAAGAAGTGTTGTAAGATTAAAGGAGTAAACACAGAAAAGTGCTTAAAACAGTGCCTGGCAGATAATAAATGCCAATATTGTTGAATATTCTCTGTTATTGTTACTATTACCACATATCCACATTAACCATGTGCTCTGAAAACTGGAAATTTTTCATGACTCATTTGGTGGCACAATGTGCATGACCAAAACTCATTTGGCAACTAAACCTGACCAACATGAATATAAAGCTGTCTACTCTTTAATTTACTCAATTTTTTTGTGTTTTGCTGCAGAAATATTAATGTTTTAAATCATAAAGATTGCTCCCCCAGATCCCACTGGATGAAATGCAGAATGTGTACTCTATTACTGACTTCCAAATTTTGAAATAATCTAAATTCTGAAACACGTCTGGCCCCAAGGGTTTTGGATAAGGGTTCAGGGACCTGGATATTACTACCCTCATCAATAAATAATAGAAACTAATAGAACACTAATGAAGACTTTCCAACAAGCACCTGAGTTTTTCCCAGACACAGAGCATATGCCTAGGAGCAGAGAAATGGACTAAATGATCTATTATCCTGTAAGAAACAAACCCAAATACCCATGTGCTCCAAAGCCAGACTCCATAACAATGCTGGGTGCTGCATCCTGAATGCTGCACACTCAGGCCTCTCTTCAGTTCCCAACAACGCCAGAACACCTACCCCTCATCCGGCCCTCTTCATATGCTGCCTTCGGCTACATTTATCCATTTGTGTGTACAATCCGGCCCCTTCCCAATTTTAATTTAAATTCCTCCAGGATACAGACATCCTCTGGATATCTTCTCTGACTCCCAGCACACACTAGCTGCCCTGCAGCTAGGCAGTCAATCAATGTGTGCTCATTGAAAAACCATCTTCTGTTCCCCACATACAGATCCCCATTCAATTTTAGGCAGCACAAACATTGTGGTCTATCATACACTTCTCTGCATACTCAGCTTCCTTTCCTGTGACACACAAATGCAACCAAACGTTTCCCTCCTGTCTGTGTGATTACCCATCCAGTTAGATACTTAAATTGGAACCACTACCTAAGGAGAACCAAACAGCAAAAACCACGGGTTTTGCCCTAGGAGCGCCCATTCTCCATCTCTACCTACAAAACTAAAACTCTACATAAGCAGGGCAAAGGGCATGTCAGGCGAGGACCCTGAGAGTTCTTACCAGGATTTGCTAGGATTAAGTCAGCTACCCTTGCATCAAAACATATTTGGAGCATTTGTAGTTTGCAAAGGCAACATGGTAGGAACTTGGAATAAAAAAACATATAAAAGCAATACCATATCTTGGAAAGAATACAGGCTCAAGAACCAACAGACCTACTGGCTGGCTGAGTGACAAACATCATTGTTCTTCCTTTCCTCATTTCCTCATTTGTGATAATAAAGGTCTTGGTACAGAGCTAACACATTTGGAAGTTAATTTTAATAACTTAATCATTTTAATTACAATAGTATATTTTAAAAATATAATTATTTAATCTAATATATCCAAAAATATTGGATTATTTCAACAGATAATTCATAAAAATATTAGTAAGACATTTTACATTTTTTTTATACTAAGTCCTTCAAAATTCAGCGTATATTTTACATTTACAGTATATCTGTCTTTGGACTAGCCACATTGCAAGTGCCCACCAGCCATGTGTGGCCAGTGGCTACTACATTGGATAACAAAGCTCTAAAACAATACTAATATACTAATACTACAACTAATTGCCAGTCAGGGGTTCTTCATCCTCGGTCCATAACTCCTCCAGGCTCTTTGAGCTATAACATATTTCAATGAAATTGGTTTCCCTTGTAAGCCTAAACATTATATTTTATGCACTTAAAAACATTATTTGGAGAAGGATCCCATGGGTTTCTCCATACCACCAAAGCACAAAAAAGATTAAGAATCCCTCAGCAATAAAAGGTGAGATTAGAAAAGACCTCAGAATACAACAGAGAGTAAAGAAGGTTTTACAGCCAAGGTATTGTGTTGATTGAAGCAGTATTCCCGAGTTCCTGTCCTGGTCCTACTACTCCTAACTGTGAGACTTTGGGCAAATTATCAGCCTTCTTGTGCCTCAATTTCCTCATCTATAAAGTGGGGTTTTAAATAGTGCTCAGCTTGAAGGCTATTTTGTAGACTAAATGAGGCCATCTTTGAAGTGCTAAGTGCAATGTGTGGACTACAGAAAAGTGTCCAACAAATGTCAATAATTCTTGAAAAATCAGGATAACTTATTTACATAAAAGTGTGGTGTGAGAGTGTTTCAAGTAAAAGAAAACTTATCCCTGCCATGACATTCAGTGTGTGATGTTTCAAAATGCTTATCAAATGGGAGTACTATTGCTGAAAGAATTTTAGCATCTTTTTTACTAAGGTTTTTTCCAATTCATTTGGTCAAAGTGTCTTGGATCACTGGTCCCATTTCACAGAGATATGAAAGCTAACCAGCTAGTGTTGCAGATATCTACACTTCCTTTAAATTTGTACTCTTTTCTAGGAATGACAAGGGAACTAGGACAAGGTGACACCAGTGGAAATGCTGATTTGAAACAGCACAGTCCATATACCATTAATCACCAGCAAGAGGCCAATACGACCAGAATCTATGACTAAGATCAAGTTTTGAGTGTCGGCAACAGGAAAAGTATGCTGAAAAGCATCTCTCCTCAGCAGCCCAAGCAGACTCTAGAGAAAATGGATTCATCCAGAAGACTATAAAAGAAGAAATGAATATCACAGCTCTAGAGCTTGGACACATGGTCATTTGAAACAATCCATAATTTAGCCTGATTGCTTTTTGTCAACTCACTACTCAGGAGCCAAGCACTGCATGGAAGACCATCTGGAGATAAAGCTAAAAGTGAAAGGCTGTGTTGGGAAGCCGAAGTCACGCAACACCCAAGCTGAACCCAGCATTTGTGGAAAGACCCTAGGCTGTGGCAAAGGAGATGAGAGTCAAGGTTCTGACTGGCCCTGCCATAGCCTCCAGGAGGACTCCCGGGGTTAGGGCTGGCAGCACCTCTTGAGATGGCACCCCTGCCTTCCTTCCTTCAGCCCACTTCCTTTTGCCCTCCTTTCTTGGCACCGTGCCTACCTCCCCCAACTAAAATGTCTGAAAGCAAGCTTTCACCTATTCTCAGTCTCAGTTCATCTCAGAGCCTACTTCTCCTTAAAAGCTAAGGTTAGCCTGGGCACGGTGGCTCACGCCTCTAATCCTAGCACTCTGGGAGGCCAAGGCCGGCAGATCGCTCAAGGTCAGGAGTTCGAAACCAGCCTGAGCAAGAGCGAGACCCTGTCTCTACTATAAATAGAAAGAAATTAATTGGCCAACTAAAAGTATATAGAAAAAATTAGCCGGGCATGGTGGCACATGCCTATAGTCCCAGCTACTCTGGAGGCTGAGGCAAAAGGATCACTTGAGCCTAGGAGTTGGAGGTTGCTGTGAGCTAGGCTGACACCACGGCACTCTACCCCGGGGAAAGAGTGAGACTCTGTCTCAAAAAAAAAAAAAAATGCTAGGGTTAATATCATCTTTAGACTTCCAAGATCGAAATAAATAAATTAATGCCATGAAAAATGACAGAAAGAAGGAAGTATGGGAGGGCTGTCTTTCCTTCTTCTTTTTACCATAGAACTGACTGCAGGACTACAGTTTGATTTTGTCCTATAATCTGTTCCATTTATCTTGGCTCCCAATAGATGGTGTGATTTGGAAAAGAAAAGACACACATGGAGCTTAACAGAGACCCAATAGGAAAGGCATAAGCCTCTCCCTGCAACATAATGATGCACTAGCTGCAGCTTGGGGCTGCGGTACAAATTATCAGCCCCTGCTGAGCCGAGTCGAGTGGAGCAGCAGCAGAGATTTCACCATGCCTCCCCTGCTGGGCCTCTGCACCTTCACTCAAGCCCCATTCCTTCCCCCTTCTTCCATTACTTGCTCCACAGATCAATTGATTCTGTGCCCCACCACCACCACCATCACCATAGCCATCCAGAAAACCTGCCCGCCACTGATCCACCTTCAGATTTCCACTGCTCCGCGGCAAACCCAGCCGCTGTACATGTTTGTGCCAACTGCACATTGTGACAGAAAGAGAGTATTTCATTGCATGTGGATCAGCAACCCCTTCGCGGTTCTGCTTCCCCCTTCCCCTCCTCCTGCTGCTCCTCCATTTACCTCCAGCTCAGATCCCCCTTCGCCACCCTCCCCCGTCCGCTGGGGTAAAGAAAGGCTCCTCCAGGCAGCACAATGGCTCGCGCTCCAAGGAAGCTGGGCTCACCCCGCGCAGGCCGCACACGTACTCCACTGCCCTTTTGGCCCAGCGAGGCGCAGACACGGGAGTGGGAGGGGGTCGGGGGTGTCGAGCAGCCAGGAGGGAAGGGATAGGCTGGAGGGAAGAAAGCGGGCTGTGATAACACCCCCTCAGGCTCTGCCAAACGCTGCGCTGCCGAGCGCCAGAGCCCTGGGCCCACAGGACGGCAGCGCGTCCCCCACCACCAGCCACACCAGCACACTCGTCCTTTCTCCGACCTGTTCGGTAGTAAAACAACCGCTCCCCCAGCGCCTGCGGCCGCCGCTGCCAGCGGTTCTGACACTGCAGGAATGCACGGTCTGGGGAAAGGCTTCGCACCCTGGGGAGGGGCACCCGAAGGGGTAGGGGTAGTTTCTTGGGGACAAAGATGATTCTGGGACCTTTAAGGTGACCGGACCAGATAACGGTCCCGGGATGAGGTACCGACCCACTACACCAGCAGGACGGGGCAGCGTTCGCTGCCTCCCCCAGGCCCCCACGCCGCGCCGCCTCCCTTCACACACACAACACACACGCGCACACGCCAGGCCTGGCTGGGGAGCCGATGCTCTGAGACGATACTTGAAGTGCAGGTCAACCACATCTCCCCCGGCCCTGGCGCTGCGTTCCAGCTGCACTCCCCAAAGGGCTGGGCAGGAGGGCGATGGCCTCTGGGCTCCTCCTTTCCAATCTCTGGATGGGACGGGGTGGGGACGGAGGGCAGCGACGTCTCCAGCTTGAGAATCCCAAGTCCCAGGGCCTCCTTCACCACCCCCATCCGACCCCCACCAGTGGCAGTGGGCCGGGTCTGCACTAAGGTCGCCCCCCGCGACGGCACCTGTGCGGGTCCTGGCGGAGGGAGGATCCCGGGGCTCAGCCGCACACCCCCATCCACGGGCCGCGGCGAGCGGCTGGAGCGCAGCGCAGAGGCAGAGGCCAGCCAGCCAGCCAGCGAGCGCTCCCCCGGCAGCTCCGGCGGCGCCCGCTCCGCTCCCCTCCTCCACCCCGCCCCCTCCCCGCTGCTCGTGCCCGGCTCCCAGGGGCGCGCCCGCACTCGAGCACCCGCCCAACTGGCACGCGCAGGACCTGGACGTCATCCTCTCGTTGACATTCATAGCCTTCCTCGGAGCACATGGGCCTGCTTTATTAATATTTATGAATTACTGTTTCTCCCCTCCTTAACATTGGCCTTTCTGCTTCCCTCATGAATATTCAGACGCTCCAAAATGAGTACGTGCAATAACTACCAATATGAATACCTCACAGGGCCTGAAACTATAGGTTCTGGATAAAAATGCAGGCGGATGGCTGCCTGCAGATGGCCACAGACACACTAAAAGAACCTCTTGGAATTTCCAGACTCTCCCCTTTACTCCACTGGAGACTGAGGACGGCAAACCGAGAGACAGATGTTTCCCACCCCAAATCAGGTTCAGACTTCAAGCCAAAGGTGAAGAAGCCAGCAGAAACGGTTTTGTCACCCTAAGATGCAGGATGGGAGCTGGATCCAGGGTGAGCAATTCTAGTGAAAAGGTTTCCCCCCAGGAGGACCTTAATACAGGAAAATTCAAGAGGCAGAAATAAGGAAGGCCCTTGGGGCCTTGTGAAAATTTATTTCTCATTCATTTATCTTGTCTACTGTGCATAAGCCTGTGCTTATAGACGCTGTCAGTATGAAGAAGTCCAATAATTCATGAACGCAGACAACTAAGATAGAGTGCAAGAACTGAAATTATCAAAGGAAGGTGCTAGGAAAAACATGTCCACTTGGACAAAGAACCTCAAGTACTTTTTTGTCTGATGGCAATGTACCACTGGGTCCAACTGGGACTTCAGCTAAAAGGGACAGGGAGCCCCTCCTTTGCTCATTTATGCACTGGTTCCACAGACATTTCAGTCATGGGAAGGATGGAAGCAGGGGAATAACGTCCTGATGAGATGAGAGGAAGGGTTAGTCACTTTGCCCTCGTGGTGGCATTAAGCAGAGGATTTCTACTTAAATAACAAAGAGTAAGTGGTTAAAAGATCCCAAAATCTCCTTTCCTGGGATCATACCTAGTTGGAGGCTGCCTTTTGTAGAGATCTTCAGAGCATGGCACACACACACTAGAGAAGCTGTACTGAGTACTTATGAAGAAGTATTACAAAGTGGTGAAGAGCTTTGTGAGGAAATTTGAATTCAAATCCCAGTGTTCCACTTGATTAGCTGGTGACCTTATCCAAGTTACTCATGCTCTCTGAACCTCAGTTTTCTCGTCTGTAAAATGGACATTCCTATATCTAACATAAGGTTGTTGTTATGCAGTTTAAATAATATAATGCATGCAAAATGCTTAGCACAGTGCTTGGCATATAATAAGTAATCAGTAAGTGGATTCTGTTATTATTTTGTGAAGATAAGAAGGAACTGGGCTCACCGCTCTGCGTCCCAGCTTGCCCAGTGTCTGTGCCACGCCTCACAGCCCAGACTTCAACAGACCTCGCCAAAATGCCATCTCAAATGGAACATGCCATGGAAACCATGATGTTTACATTTCACGAATTTGCCAGGGATAAAGGCTACTTAACAAAGAATGCCCTGAAAGTACTCATGGAAAAGTAGTTGCCTGGATTTTTGGAAAATCAAAAAGACCCTCTGGCCTTGGACAAAATAGTGAAGGACCTTGACCCGTACTGAGATGGCAAAGTGGGCTTCCAGAGCTTCTTTTCCCTAATTGCAGGCCTCACCATTTCGTGCAATGACTATTTTGTAATACATATGAAGCAGAAAGGAAAGAAGTAGGCAGAACTGAGCAATTACTCTACCCTGATAAGAGTTCTCTCAAAGGATTGCTTAAGAAATCTGCCCCACAGCTTCTCCCTGTATAAGGATCTTGTGAGCAGATCAGGACCCTTAGAAAATGTATAAATAAAATCCACCTCCCACTTGACAAGCAGAGAAAGAAAAGTTAATTAAATGCCAGACAAGCTTTTGATTTTTATATTGTTTGCATCCTCTTGCCCTCAATAAACGAAGTCCTTTAAAAAAAAAAAAAAAAGAAGGAACTGGAAGCTGAGAACTAGTAGGCTAGGCAGCTGGGATGAGAATGCCCTGAATATGAGCTCATTTATTCTTCCAGCAAACATTTATTTTATTATAGTTAAATATAGATAACATGAAATTTACCATTTTAACCTTTTTTTAAATTATTTTTTTAGACGGAGTCTCACTCTGTCACTCTGACTTTAGCGCAGTGGTGTCATCATAGCTCACATCATCCTCCTGCTTCAGCCTCCTGAGTAGCTGGGACTACAGGTGCACACCACCATCCAGCTAATTTTTCTATTTTTGATAGAGAGAGTCTTGCTCTTGCTCAAGCTGGTCTTGAACTCCTGACCTCAAGCAATCCTCTCACCTTGGTCTCCAAGAATGCTAGGATTACAGGTGTGAGTCACCAAGCCCAGTCCATTTTAACCATTTTAAGTGTACAATTCAGTGACATTAAATATATTCACATTGTTGTGCAACCATTACCATTATTCACCTATAGAACTTTTTCATCATCTCAAACAGAAGTTCTGTACCCATTAAACACTTTGCTCCCCAGTACTCCCTCCTCCCAGCCTCTGGTAACCACTATTCTACTTTGTATCACTATGAATTTGACTACTCTAGGTACCTTATATAAGTGGAATCATGCTGTTCCAGCAAGTGTTAACAGCTCTTGACCAGCACGTGGAGAGTGGAGAACAGCCTTTACTTCGTCAGCATGCTCCGCGGACTTATGATCTTCTGAACCCCCTTCCCCCCAGTCTCCTCCTGCTTTTATACCTTTGGTAGGACTCAAAAAGCGTCCAATCAGCAACAAGCATTAACAGCCAATCAGCAACAAGCGTTAACATCCAATCAGCAACGAGTGTTAACATCCAATCAGCAACGAGCTATAACATCCAATCAGGAACAAGCTATAACATCCAATCAGGAACAGTGGGATTCAAAAAGTACCCAATCAGGATCGCGCAAGCAGCGCAACCGGAGGACGGGAGCAGGCGGCCAAGCATAGAGCGCGGCCCGGACCGGCACACGAGGCCCGGCTCCAGCAGCGCGCACCCGCCCGCCGAGGCCTCCAGCCGGCCCCGCGCAGCACGGGCCTGCGGGGATGCGGAGCTGCAGGGAGGCGGCGAGGGGCCGCGTCCCAGCGCCTGATGGTTTTCCCCATCAATGCGATATTTGTTCTTTGGTATCTGACTTATTTCATTTAGCATAATGTTTTCAAGGTTTATCTGTGTTGTAATAGTGTCAGAATTTCCTTTTTAAGGTCGAATAATATTCTATTGTATGTATATACTACATTTTGTTTATCTTTCACCTGTCAATGGACATTTGGATTGTTTTCACCTTTTGGCTATTGTGAAAAATGCTGCCAAATACACTGGTGTACAAATTCCAGCAAACATTGTTTGACTGCATTCTATGACCTGGGCTAGAAGCTGGGGAGGTAAACATGAAGGCATGCCTTTAAGAGGTACAGTGTTTAGTGTATTGATTTCCGAACTCTGCTGCTAAGGATTTTCAGTGGGTTGAATAGTGTTCCTCTAAATTTCATGTTCACTCATAACCTCAGAATGTTACCTTTACAGATAAAATTAGTTAAGATGAGGTCATACTAGATTAGAACAGGTCTGAATTCCAATGACTGGTATCCTTATAAGAAGAGGAGAGACAGCCTGGGCAACATAGCAAGACTCTCTCTCTACAAAAAATAAAAATATTAGCTAGGCATGGTGGCATGTGTCTGTAGTCCCAGCTACTCAGGAGGCTGAGGCAGGAGGATCGCTTGGGCTGCCCATGAGTTAGAGGCTGCAGTGAGCTAATGATCATGCCACTGTACTCTGGCCTGGTAGACAGAACAAGAGCTTGTCTCAAAAAAGAAGAAGGAAGAAGAGGAGGGAGCGGGGTGGGGGAGAAGGAGGAAAAAGGAAGAAGAAAAAGGGAGGACACACAGGGAACAAGCCCACACGGAGGCAGAGATTGCAGTGATAGGTACAAGCCAAAGGACAGCAAGGATTGCCAGGAACCACCTGAAGTTAGGAAAAGGCAAGAGAAGATTCTTGCCTAGAGTCTTCAATAGGAAACAAGGCCCTGATGACATCTTGATTTTGGACTTCTAGCCTCCAGAACCAGGACACTATAAATTTCTGTTTTAAGGTCATTTGTTATGGCAGAGGTAGGAAACTAATATAAACTTTGGTACTGGAAAGTGGAGTGCTGCTGTAACAAATACTTAAAAATGTAGGCATGGCTTTGGAATTGGGTAATGGATAGAAGCTGGAAGAATTTTCAGGCGCATGACAGAAAAAGCCTGGATTACCCTGAAAAGACTTTTGGTAGAAATAGGGAAATCAAAGGCAATTCTGGTGAGGACTCAGAAAGAAGTGAGGAGACTGTAGTGATATCTTCTATTAGCATAGAGAATACATATATCATAATAACAGAATGTTGCTAGAAATATGAATGTTAAAGATGCTTCTGGGAAGGTCTCAGATGGAAATAAGAAATGTGTTGTTAGAAACTGAACAAAAGACAGTCCTTGTTATAAAGTGCAGGGAACTTGGCTGGGCACGGTGGCTCACGCCTGTAATCTTGGCACTCTGGGAGGCCAAGGCAGGCAGATCATTTGAGCTCAAGAGTTCAAGATCTGCCTGAGCAAGAGCGAGACCCCATCTCTACTAAAAAAATAGAAAGAAATTAGCTGAACAACTAAAAATTTATAGAAAAAATTAGCCAGGCATGGTTGCACGTGCCTGTAGTCCCAGCTACTCGAGAGGCTGAGGCAGAAGGATCGCTTGAGCCCAGGAGTTTGAGGTTGCTGTGAACTAGGCTGACACCACGGCACTCTAGTGTGGGCAACAGAGTGAGACTCTGTCTCAAAAAAAAATAAAATGAAATAAAGTGCAGAGAATTTGGCTGAATTGTGTTCTGCTGTTGGATGGCAAGTAAAACTTGCCAAGGAGATTTCCTAGTAGGGCGTGGAAGATTCAGCCTGGTTCTTCCTTGCTGCTTATAGTAAAATGTGATGAGGAATGATGATGTGGGCCTCCTACACTGCTAAGCAGTGAGTCAAACAGGAGACCAACAAGGTTTCTGAGAATTTTATACCAACAGAAATACTGTCAGCCTGGACTGAAGAGAACAGAGATGGTATGAAATGAAGGACAACTCTTAGACTTCTGAAATTCCACAGGCAGAAAATAGGCTGATGTAGGTACATGGCTGCAGATGTGTTGGTATCCTTCAAGAAAAAGAATGACTCTGAGGATGGGGCCCACTGTCCTGGATCCAGAGAATGGAGCATCAAGCTACAGAGTCTTATTCTCAGGCCTTAATAAAACCTAATGAAGGCCGGGCATGGTGGCTCACGCCTGTAATCCTAGCACTCTGGGAGGCCGAGGCGGGAGGATTGCTCAAGGTCAGGAGTTCGAAACCAGCCTGAGCAAGAGCGAGACCCTGTCTCTACTAAAAATAGAAAGAAATTAATTGGCCAACTAAAAATATATAGAAAAAATTAGCTGGGCATGGTGGCGCATGCTTGTAGTCCCAGCTACTTGGGAGGCTGAGGCAGGAGGATCTCTTGAGCCCAGGAGTTTGAGGTTGCTGTGAGCTAGGCTGATGCCACGGCACTCTAGCCTGAGCAACAGAGTGAGACTCTGTCTCAAAAAAAAACCTAATGAAACTTGCCCTGATGGTTCAAGCTTGCTTTAGACCAATGACCCCTTTTTTCCTTTCATGTTTTCCCTTTTGAAAGAGGGATGTCAGCCTGGCGAGGTGGCTCATGTCTATAATCCTAGCACTCTGGGAGGTCAAGGCGAAGGGAGGATTGCTTGAGCTCAAGAGTTCAAGGCCAGCCTAAGCAAGAGCAAGTCCTCATCCCTACTAAAAATAGAAAAATTAGCCAGGAATTGTGGCATGCACCTGTAGTTCCAGCTACTCAGGAGGCTGAGGCAGGAAGATATCTTGAGTCCAGGAATTTGAGGTTGCAGCAAGCTACAATGATGCCACTGCATTTTACCCCAGGTGACAGTGTGAGACTGTGTCTGGGGAAAAAAAAAAGAAAATGTCTATGCTATGTCTGTCCTACCATTGTATTTTGGAAACAGATCATTTGTTTTCTCATTTCACAAGTCCATAGAGGGAGAGGAATTTTACCCCAGAACATATTATACCTACAGTCTCACCCATACCTGATTAAGATGATGAGAGTTGGAATTTTTTGAGTTGATGATAGTTAGATGAGATTTGGATTTAGAGTTAATGCTGGAATAGGTTAAGACTTGGGGATTTTGGGATGAGATGAATATACTTTGCATAACCGATAGACATGAATTTTGGGAGACCAGAGGGTAACTGTAGTGGGTTGGATAGTGTTCCTCCAAAATTCATATCCAGCCTAAACTTAAGAATGGGACTTTAGGCTGGGCGTGGTGGCTCATGCCTCTAATCCTAGCACTCTGGGAGGCCGAGGCGGGTGAATCATTTGAACTCAAGAGTTCAAGACCAGCCTGAGCAAGAGCAAGATCCCGTCTCTACTAAAAAATAGAAAAAATTAGCCGAGCCTGCCTGTAGTCCCAGCTACTCAGGAGGCTGAGGCAAAAGGATTGCTTGAGCCCAGGAGTTTGAGGTTGCTGTGAGCTAGGCTGACGCCATGGCACTCTAGCCCGGACAACAGATTGAGACTCTGTCTCAAAAAAAAAAAGAAAAAAGAATGGGACTTTATTTGGAAATAGGGTCTTTGCAGATGTAATTAGTTAATATGAGATTATACTGGATTAGGGTAGGCCTGAAATCTAATGACTTGGTGTCGAGTTGTTAAGGCAGCCCAAGAGACTAATCCAGAACCCTAGAAGGAATAAATGAAGTAATTTGATATTCAACATATATTAATACCTACTGTGTGCAAAGCACTGGGCCAAAATTAAGGATGCAGCAATGAAGAAGATAATCCATGTAAAGCACTGGCGCATGAGCTAACATATCATGTATGCTCACTAGGTGCTGGGTATGTGTTGTTAGGAGTTTCAAGGATCCTCCTTAGAGCTGACAGATAGAACTATTCCCACCTTCCCATCCCTTCACGCAAAAGTTAGTCTAATTTTATTTTTATACATAGTAAGAGTTTCTAAAGCTTTGAAATGTTTCAAAACAAATGACACCGTGGATGAAGTGATATGTGCTTTAAAGGAGATATAAAATGTTTTAAAGAAAGCTTTATGGTCGTTATGTGATGGTGGGGAAGAGAGCAGGAGTTTTGCCCAAGAGGTTGCCTTCGTGCAGGGTTTCTCAATTTAGCACTGTTGATATTTTGGGCTAGATGATCCTTTGCCATTGGAGGCTGTCCTGTGCATCATAGGATGTTTAGTAGCACCCCGGCCATTAGATGCTAGTAGCATCCCTGCAGCTGTATCAATCCAAACTGTCTCTAGATCTCATCAAATGCCCTGCTCCCGAAGGGGGCAGTGGAAATCGAAAAATCACCCCAGTTGAGAACCATTGCCTTAGATTTAGGTTTTTAAGGGGTGGTGAGCATGCTGTTAGGGTGGGGCTACATTTCCTACAGAGGGAACTAGCAGGCCCAAAGCATGGGTATGTGAAAAGGCATGGTGTGGAGGGAGGCCCGTGAAAACAGTTTTGTATGCTCAAGTCTTTATAAGCTGGTGTAGGGGAGGCCACTGAATACAAAATGGTGAAAAAATAACTGATAAAGCAAGGTCCCAGGAATAGGATAGAATGGAATTGAATTTAGCATGGTTAAGAAATAACCTTGGAAAAAAGGAAGTATATCTTTTCCACAAGAAAGGTAGGTAGACAATTTCTTAAGAGCTGAAACCTCAAAAAAAAAAAAGAGCAAATTATAATAACAAGCCTCAGTGCCTCCATTC
This sequence comes from Cheirogaleus medius, assembly GCA_008086735.1. Lineage (NCBI taxonomy): Eukaryota > Metazoa > Chordata > Mammalia > Primates > Cheirogaleidae > Cheirogaleus > Cheirogaleus medius. The sequence goes on along the minus strand of VBSM01003227.1, from coordinate 581,021 downwards.
TAATAAGTTTAAATACTGTTGGATTTGATCACTAAAAGGGTAAAAAATTAAAAATAAATAAATAAATAAATACTGTCCCCCTGGTTAAGAGAGAAGGTACACTAAGAGAAAGTGTACACATGGAAAAAAGGAAGAAAAAAATCATCCACAGAAAAGCCTATTTGATACAATGACTTAGGCATTGAAATAAAAGATAGTGGACACTCAGTAAATGTTTGTAAAAGGAATGAACCAAAACATGCAAAAGAAGATTCAGGATCTGGGGGTCTGAATAACTAGATTTAAACCTTGATTCCACAGGTTATTAGCTATGTTTCTTACATAACCTCTCTAATATTTTCTCCTTCTGGGGTAACTCTGTTAAAACCCTTAACTGAGCGCCTAGTATCTAGTTAATGCCTAATAAGGTACAAACTGCTTGTTGTTGGGGATACAGAGTAAATAAGTACTGGAATCCCACAAATACCACTCTAGGTGCTGATTTAAAGGATTCCTGATTTACTTGATAATAAAATCAAAGAATGCTAGAGTACATAGAGTCTTTCAAGCATATCTAGCCTGACTACCCACCTGATACAGAAATAAATATCCCTTCTAGACTATATATTACACAGTTTCCTTCTACTTACACAACTGAACTGTAGTCATGAGAAACTTGATCACAGGATTGCCCATTCCCCCTTTTTTTTTTTTTTTTTTTGAGACAGGGTTTTGCTCTGTTACCTAGGCTGGAGCGCAGTGGCATGATCATAGCTCACTGAAGCCTCTGACTCCTGGGCTCAAGCAATCCTCCTGCCTCAGCCTCTCAAATCAGTGGGATTACAAGAAGGAACCATCATTCCCAGCTAGAAATGGCTTTTTAAGACTAGAAATTCAATGATAGTGTGATTATATATTGTGCTTATCCTGTTTGATCTTCCTTAGAAGGGTCCTCCTTGAAGAAGTCAGTTTTCAATGACATTCTGGAAATGAGCTGCTGAGTCTTTATTGAAACCTATGTCAATCACAGTGCAACAAATAAAGATGAGCTCATACCTTCTAAAATTTTAAGACTACTTGATTTTTCCAACACTGATAGTTCTCAAACCCCAGCATTTAATCCAAGCCCATATTCATCTCCATCCTTAATCTCTAGGGTTGATTAAACTCCCAGATTTGTTTCCACGAGGGAGATGGAATATTCCCCAAGATTCAAAATCTATTCATAGCCACGTAGGATGGGGATGCTGTGAGCTATGATCATTATCAGCAAGTAATCACTCCCTACCACAAAGCACATACACCAAGAGCAAGACCACATTACTTTAAAAAAGAATAGACACTGCGCTTCTCTTTCTGGAAAAAAAAGGAAAGAAAAAATAATAGTAGTATAAAAATTGACAGTAAATCAACCTCAAGAATAATTATAAATTCCAGAATAGTCATCTCTGTCACCTGATGAAAACACAAAATACATGAACTAGTTGATAAATAGAGTAAAAGTGCAAATGTGATGACGATTTTTTTTCCATCCAAGAAGGGAATTGGAGGTTTTAAGAAAGGAGAACCACAAATTTTAATAGGAAAAAGAAAATGAGGACTCCATTCTGGCAAGCTTTTAGATCTACAATGGTTAAAAAAAAGAAAAGAAAAGAAAAAGAAGGTCATTAATCTTCAATCCTCTGTGGCTACCAAGTGATTTATCAGCACAGATCAGCATATGTCCTGGGTGAATGAGGGACAGCATAGGCTATTGTTGTCTCCTTCTCTCAATAAGAAATGGAGCCTAGTGGACAGTGTCATGTGGAGGGGGGGATGGGAATACTCATGAGATGGGTCAGCTCTGTGAGCTCACTTTTAGGTTACATTTTTGTTCTTCTTGAGACTCTAAGATCAATCAGGGACTTTATCTGTATAAACCCCTGAAGACTGACTCCCACTCCTCTCAATCTCAGGCTAGTCTTCTCTATTTTCTGCTGTCCCCAAGGTGCCCTGGTATTCAGAGATGTGATGATTCAGAAATGAACTTGAAGAAATGGAAATGCCAAAGAACATTAACATTTCACTGTACCAGTCTTCCCATATAAAAATCACTTCATGACCAGCAAACCCCTAGAGCCCAGCATGCTATGGAAATGCGGCCCCAGGCCACTACTGTCCTCCTTAAGGCCTTGACTCTGACTCATGACAGCATTTTCAACCCTGAGGAAATGATGAGCAAAGAACCTACATTTCCCCCAAAGCTTTATTTAGCTAGGATTTATTTTTTTTTATTTTTTATTTTTTTAATTGTTTTTTTTTGAGACAGAGTCTCACTCTGTTGCCCAGGCTAGAGTGAGTGCCGTGGCATCAGCCTATCTCACAGCAACCTCAAACTCCTGGGCTTAAGCAATCCTTCTGCCTCAGCCTCCCGAGTAGCTGGGACTACAGGCATGCGCCACCATGCCCGGCTAATTTTTACTATATATTTTTAGTTGGCCGATTAATTTCTTTCTATTTTTAGTAGAGACGGGGGTCTCACTCAGGCTGGTTTTGAACTCCTGACCTTGAGCGATCCTCCCGCCTCGGCCTCCCAGAGTGCTAGGATTACAGGCGTGAGCCACCGGCCCGGCCTTAGCTAGGATTTAAATAAGCCAGTCTCTTCTAGTTGTCACATTCTACAAGGCGAGAGCTTATCAACACTGAACACCAAGTCCTGAAGAAGAGGTGTGCTAGGTTGGTGATGAGCAAGGTTGCTCTGACAAGGAGTCTTTGCTTGAACAATCTTTAGCTCCTGAACCCTTCCCTTGGCCCATCTGTGCACTTCCTTGTAAAATCCAGTTTTAGCAAGAACTGCCCCCCAATATCTGATCACTCTTAATATCGGATCAGGTTTCTGTCCTCCGCCATCCCCCTGGTGGTGTCTGATCACCCTGGCCTGTATTCAGCAAGAGTCCTGTTAGGTTAGTTTAGCCAGAATCCCCTTTACCTCTGATGTTTCCTCTCAGCAATTTTCTATCCACTAATCCCCTGACCCTGCTCCTTCACTATATATTTTTTTCTCTCTCTTTTTTTTTTGGGGGGACAGAGTCTCACTTTGTTGCCCAGGCTAGAGTGAGTATCGTGACATCAGCCTAGCTCGCAGCAACCTCAAACTCCTGGGCTCAAGGGATCCTGCTGCCTCAGCCTCCCGAGTATCTAGGACTACAGACATGTGCCACCATGCCCAGCTAATTATTTTGTATATATATTTTTTAGTTGGTCAATTAATTTCTTTCTATTTTTAGTAGAGACGGGTTCTTGCTCTTGCTCAGGCTGGTTTCAAACTCCTGACCTCAAGCGATCCACCCGCTTCGGCCTCCCAGAGTGCTAGGATTACAGGCGTGAGCCACCGAGCCCGGCCTGCTCCTTCGCTATAAATTTTTACTTGCTCATGCTGTTATCAGAGTTGAGCCCAATCTTTCTCCCTCACTGCAAAATTCCATTAGAATACTTCCTATAATGATCACAATGGTCCTGAATAAAGTCTGCCATACCATGCTTTAACAAACACCATTGAATAATTTTTTCTTTGATAGCTTAAAAACATGTAGAGCAAATGGGCCAGGTGTGGTGACTCATGCCTGTAATCCTAGCACTCTGGGAGGCCGAGGCAGGAGG
>VBSM01003227.1:567162-577303 GCA_008086735.1 Cheirogaleus medius | reverse complement strand
CTTTCTTTCTTTCTTTCTTTCTTTCTTTCTTTCTTTCTTTCTTTCTTGACAGGGACTTACTCTGTTGCCCAGGTTAGAACTCAGTGGCATGATCATAGCTCACTGCAGCTTCAAACTCCTGAGATGGTTTTTGTAGGATTGAGGAGAAACTTCCCCTTTCCTCGCCCCCCACCGAAAGTTCACTGAAAGATCAACTCACAATTAAATCAGATTAATAAAAGAAATATTTATTTACCATGCACATGGGAAGAATCACAGAGTGATTACTCAATATCTCAGTGAAGTTCAGATATTATTATACCTGTCCTCTTGGAGGGGAGGGGGAAATAAAGAGTACAGGTAATTCTGTTTAGGGGTGACAAATGGTGCTAGGGAGGATAAATGGATAGGGGAAGCAGATTGACTTGTAAATGATTCTCGTAGCAAATTAAATTAACCCGAGAGACAGGTATTATACCTAAATGATTTGTGCCAGGTCTGGTTGCATTCTTGATCCTTTTTCCTGCAATATACTGAGATAACAGGGAGAGGAAGGGAAGTCAATTGCCCCTTTGATCTTTTGATGGGTCAGTCCAGTTTACGCAGATAGAGGGACAGTCTCTTCCAAAGTTTTTTTTATTTCCAAAGGCCTTTAATTCAAAATACTTTTTATACCAGGGAGTCCTATTTTGGGGTGAAATTTCTTGAGCTCCTTCACTTTGAAACTGGGTTTTGGAGAGCCCTGAGAAGAAAAATTCTTTGTTGGATATTGATCAGACACCTGGGGCATGTGAGAAGTTGATGCCACCCAGTATTGACTGCTCTCTTAGAAACACAGAAAGCAGTTGGGCAGAGAATTAATATAAAACCAGAAGCTTCGAAAGGGTTGGCATCTATGATCATTTAAAATCCCTGATTTTGTAGATTTGTATATTCAAATAAATCCAGATTCTTTCCGAGGTAAGAAATTGTTCATTGGGCATAATGGTTGGACATGAACACAATAGAAGATGTATAAATCAAAGAAAGCTCACTCATTACCTATTAGAAAAGATTATTCCAAAATCTGATAGTGGCAAAATCTGAGGCAAAGGATTGCTTGAGCCCAGGAGTTTGAGGTTGCTGTGAGGTTGCTACTTTCTTTATAGCTAAAAGAAATGAAAAGAAATGATTCTTAAATCCTTTTGTAAAACTTGTTTAGAACAGAAAAAAATTAGATTCATATCAAGTAATCCAGCTCTTTACTACTTGCAAAACCTGAAAGAATTCCCAGTTTAGTGTTTCATATAATTGTGTGATTACAGCTGATCTAATATCTAGAACACATTAAAAGAGAGGACAACTAAAGGCAAGGGAAGAGAAGGAGAAAGGTATGTGGCCTTGGTAAATTGTGAAAAGGCTAGGAGTTGGGAGTTTTGGACTTAAGTGTCAACTTTACTATTAGCTTTACTATAGCTTTGTGACCAAGGGAAAGTTACTTAGATTTTCTAAACCTAAATTTTCTCATATATAATATAAAGGGTTTAGAATAAAGCCCTTTCCTGGTCTTAAATTTCATGACTCTAAACTCTTTTGTTTTGGTGGGACGCGGTGGCTCAGGCCTGTAATCCTAGCACTCTGGGAGGCCGAGGCGGGCAGATCACTCAAGGTCAGGAGTTCGAAACCAGCCTGAGCAAGAGCAAGACCCCGTCTCTACTATAAATAGAAAGAAATTAATTGGCCAACTAAAAATATATATAGAAAAAATTAGCCGGGCATGGTGGCGCATGCCTGTAGTCCCAGCTACTTGAGAGGCTGAGGCAGGAGGATTGCTTGAGCCCAGGAGATTGAGGTTGCTGTGAGCTAGGCTGACGCCATGGCACTCTAGTCCAGGCAATAGAGTCTCAAAAAAAAAAAGAAAAGCTGATCCCCAAACTGACCCTGATTTTGTCTAAGTTGATCCTAAATTCACTGAGGGATCATGGAGTGTATTTTTTAATCTCTATCCTTTATTTCTCCATTTATAGACTCCTACATATTTCATAAGGATATCAGGAGAAAGCAAGATGAAATAATACTTAGTTATACAAAACCCTAGGCAGAGAGCAAAGAAAATTAAATCTACAAATTAACTTCAAATTCTACTTTATTCAGGAACGTCCTCTAACAAAAACTCAATTGCTACTCAGTCATAAAAAAGGTCATGACTTACACCCATTGGATGCTCTTCAATTTCCCATTCTAGAGTTGCTGGACTTACCTAATAAAAATACACGACAACCCATTAAATCTGAATTTCAGATAAGTGATGAACAATTTTTTAAAAATAAGTATCACACAAATGTTGTATAGGATAGACTTGTTCTAAAAAATGTCCTTGTCGCTTATATAAAATGTAAATATAACTAGGCATACTGTATCTCTGTATTATATCTGATGTAAGGGCGAAAAGAATTTTTCCCTCCCCCTCTGAAGGTGTGAGTTTATTTCAAGTGTGCTGAAATAAACTGACAATAGACAGATTAACAATTTTAAAAAAGCGTACAAATTTATTAACATGCAGTGTGCCTGAGAGCTGCACAAAATATGAGACTCAAAGAAGCTCCAGGTGGTTGAAGCTTAAATACCCTCTTCATAGGAGAGAAGGAACTGGGGGATGTAGGCAATTTTAGAGGAAGAATAAATGATTTTTAGGGAAGATGAGTGGGCCCAAAAGGCAGACAATAGCCTGGGACAAAGTTCCTCTGGGTTCTGGGGGAGGAGGAGACAAGTTATGGAAAGGTGGGGAAAGGAGCAATACTGTGAACAAAGGTTGTCTTACTATACAGATAAAATCTTTTAGGTAACAGCCTTTAGAATAATAGTTGAAAGAGTAGATAAAAAGTCTGTCTTGATAAAAAATACAATAAAATAAAACAAAATAGAATAAAATAAAATAAAACTTGATCAGTACATGCACACAAAAATGGGTATCCTTGGGTCATGTAATGTGGCATGCACCTGTAATCCCAGCTATTCAGGAGGCTGAGGCGGGAGGATCGCTTGAGCCAAGGAGTTTGGGACCAGCCTGGGCAAAGGGGTGATACCCTGTCTCTAAAAGAAAAGAAAAGTGTACCCAAATGTTCATAGCAGCTTTATTCATAATAGCCGAAAAAGTAGAAACAGCCTGCTGGGCTCAGAAAATGATATCCCAAAGTATGGTGGTTTGATGTGCTCAGTGCTTTGAACTAAAGAAGCAGCCTCAGAACTGAGGTCTCTTTGACCTACCTAGCCCCTCCACTTCTTGATCTTCTTTCCTTCTCAAAGCACAGGGAGTAACTTTCTCTGAAGTTTCCCTTATCTGACTTAGGAAAGTTCCTACAGAAGGAATGTGATTGTCATGAATCCCCTCCCTGGAATCTACGTTAACCAAAGAGAGGAGTCTCCAAGCCCAGGACACCACACACGGACTTTTCACCTGTTCTTCTGAGGGGACTGCTACCTAGAGCCTTTTTTTGCATAATTAGACCACCTTTGTTTGCAGTGCAGTTCCTCTCCTCCCTCTCCTATATCTTGTCACCACCACCCTCCAGGAGCCTTTAAGCCCCTATTTCTTTCTGTAGCTCAAAATGTTATTTAAGCATTAACCATCTGGCCCTCCTTTGAGTCTCATATTTTGTGGAACTCCTGTGCATATGCACGTAATAAATTTGTATGCCTTTTCTACTGTTAATTTGCCTACTGTCAAGTTTATTCCAGAGATTATCAAACTTTCAGAGAGTACAAAAATATGTTTCTTTTGCCCCTACAAACCCAAATGTCCATCAAGAAATGAACGGATAAACAAATTGCGGTATATCAGTACAATGGAATATTATTCAGCCATAAAAAGAAAAAAGTACTGGCTGGCCAGGTGGCTCATGCCTGTAATCCTAGCACTCTGGGAGGCCAAGACAGGAGGACCGTTTGAGGTCAGGAGTTTGAAACTAGCCTGAGCAAGAGCGAGACCCTGTTTCTACTAAAAATAAAAATAAAAATTAGCCAGGTGTGGCAGGGAAAGGCTCTTGGGTGGCTGAGGCAGGAGGATCAATTGAAATAGTGGTAGATAGTAAAATTACATAGTTATGTGATTGATGGTTGCTCAACTCTGTGACCATAGTAAAAGCCACTGAATTGTACATTTTATTTTTTATTTTCATTAATTTTTTTGGGGGGGGACAACAGTCTTACTCTGTTGCCCTGGCTAGAGTGCAGTGGCATCATCATAGCTCACTGTAACCTCGAACTCCTGGGCTCAAGCAATCCTCCTGCCTCAGCCTCCCTAGTAGCTGGGAGTATAAGTGCACACCACCACACAGGTTCATTTTTTCTATTTTTACTAGAGATTGGGTCTCACTCTTGCTCAGGCTGGTCTTGAACTCTTGACCTTAAGCAATCCTCTCACCTCAGCCTCCCAGAATGCTAGGATTACAGGTGTAAGCCATCACACCTGGCCCTGAATTGTACATTTTAAAAGGGTAACTTTTATGGTATGTAATTATATCTTAATAAAGGTGTTTTTTTAACAGGCAATGCATTTAAACAAATAAAAACTTGGTTACATCTCAGGTGATGCTACAGAACTGCCAAACAGAGCCATTTCTGAAGAGCCAGCAGAGTTACAAGAGTAACTATTATATATCTGCCTATTATTGAAGGAGCTTTGCCTGATATTACTGTTTATTACACTTTTTATCTCATTTAATTTTCACAATGATCTTATAAATGAGGTATTATTACCCTTTGTTTTGGAAGTGTCATCTGAAGAATGATGAAGTTCATAAGTTTGGAAAGGAGAGCTTTATTTCTCATAAGGGGCTGCAGCCTGCAGGCGGCCATTCTAACAGGCTGGGAGACATAAAGCTGGAAGCTGGAAGCTGGAAGCTGGCACTTGGAGAGAATGGTAAAGAGAACAGGAATTTATGCTGAGCAGGGTAGCTGAATATACATACATTCAATAAGCTATAGGAGGAGTCATCATGAATATTTATGACAGGAGAAACATGTACATGTGCAATTGAGCTTCACGCCCCTTCATGGGACCAAAGTTTTAAAAAATGGCTGTGTTAGCATGATCGGAGGGTGGAATTTTTGACCCTCTGAGATCAAAAGGTGAAGCAGAGGACACACTGTGTATTCTCCGTAGACTGGCCAGAACCACTCCATGGTTGATGGTCTCTTCTCAGGAGAGATAAGCTGGTCAATTGTTGCATTGAAATTGCCAAAAGGGAGGAGCAGCATTAGATGGTTGGTTGAAATCATGATTGGAGCAAATCTTTCCAAAGGGCTGGTTTCAGATTCATCCTTAGGTAAGAAAGCCTAATGGCAGTTAAAGTTAACAAGGGAGGAGGTAAAACAAGGCGTGTCTGATTTCCCATCCCATCAAGGCTGGGAACTCAGTTTTAAGGTTTCTCTGGGGTCCCCTTGGCCCCCTTTAAGGACCCTTCTGTGCCCTCCTAAAAGCTCAAGATGCAGCCCACTGACCCATCGAGTGGGATGTGCGCCCAGGAAAGCAGAGAGCTGGAAGCCTGGCCTCAGGTACCAGCCCAGTCCCCAGAAGGCCTGACACTCTCCCTGGAGACTCAGATCCATGGCAGGGGAGACATCACCCTCCAAGTATGTCCTTTAAGATGGTCCCCTTGGCCAGGAGGGGGGTCCGTTTAGTCAGGTGGGGGCCTTAGGATTTTGTTTTCATTTCTCAGAAGAAAAGGAAATGGACTCTCAGAGATGGGATAATTTATTCAAGACTCAAACAGCTAAGAAAGGGAGGGCAGGGGATCTAACTCTGAGAGCCATCTGACTCCAAAGCCCAGATAGCCCAGTTCCCATGGCGTCCATCAGAGAAACCAAGAACGACAGGGATTCTAGCTAAGCCTAGAAAAGGACTGGCCGGGTGCTGCTACCTGCCCTGTTGCTCACTCCTTCCTCTGCAGTAGTTCTTTTTCCCTAGTGGGTTTTTGTTTGTATTGGGAGGAAAACTCTTCTTCCACCAACTAAATTCTAGTGATGCGGCATGCAAATTAACCACCACTAGACAGATCAACAGGAGACTGGACAAGGATTAACATTTGTGTGGGGGAATACTGAGTTAAGGGTAATTCCTGGTAAAAATGCCCAGGGATAAGGCTTATTGTGCCAGTTTAACAAAAGGTCAAGGACTCAGTGGGAAAGTATGGAAGGTTCTATTGGACTTGTTCATTCAGATGTTAAGAGACAGTCTCCTTCTCTGCAGGAAGATCCCTGCTGGATTGGGATTTATGCCAGCTGAATTTGTATCTCTGTGCTGAGAGTCAGTCTTCTCCCAGACAGGTAGCTGCCTTGGAGGGGGGTTAATGGCAGCTGCATTTTGGGGAGACTCTGCTTTAGTCAGATCAGGTAAGTTCAGGTAAGATTTCTTTCTGCATCTGCTATAGCTCAAATGTTTTCAGTTCAAAGTAATCTTTGTATCATTCTGGTGGGTCCTTGGTCCCTTTGTTGGTTTGTTTTTGCTTTTACTGCATTCTCAACCTTATTGCAAAGATTTATTTCTTGTTTCAGTGCTGCTTAGAAATTTCCTTGTCTCCACATATATTTAATAAAAGGTGCTTGGGCTCTCAGAGCCCCCAAAAGCTCTGAGTGGTATTTTGCCTGCAATGAAACTTAATGTCAGAATTTGCTCACACGTTGTAAGGTCTTTTCCTCTGTGTCTCCAGCCCCTGCTCCTTTGCTGGTACTGCTGAGCCACACTTCAGAACAGAAAAACATCAATAGGTGTAGGTCTTGATGCCCAGTTTGGTGTATAGCCCTGCTCCAAGTTCCTCCTGAACTGGATATAGGAGTACAGTTTGAACTCATCAGGGGCTTCTTCCTTGGCGCCAGTTGGCTGCCTTTCCTCCTCCTTTTCTCTCCTCAGCAGGAAGAAAGGCTGCTTCTCTCTCCCCTCTTCCTCAGGACTACTTCTCATGGCCGTCCTCCCCTCCACTCTCCTGGCTGCCTTTCCTAAGGCTGCCAGGTTGCCGTGACAACAAGGTTCCCATGGTTACTAGGAAGCCCTGCCACATTCCCACAGGCTGGCCCATCTACCAAAAGAGAAAGGGAGACCATATTGCCCTGAGGGGAAAAAAGGGGAAGGGGTAGACAGACGTGGTCTCAGCCCAAGAGATGGTGGAGGAGGGATTTCGCTTAGCTCTAATGTCTCCAGGCTGGACCTTGGACCAAATCCTACTGCCTTTACTCGAGTTTTCTCCCCCCTAAACCTAGGGAGAGAGGCACCTGGCACTAGTTCAAGTCCATTGTTTTGCCTAATGTGGGATCCAAATAGACACCACATTGTAAGGCTCATGTTAATATGTAAATATATTAATACATCTGTCTTCTTTGTCTAGCAAGGAAACTGGCAAAACGCAAAGCATGCTCTGTTGTCTCCTCAGTTGGATATCTTGTCAGAGAATCTGCTTTTGTGCTTACGGCATTCCTCCCTGGACGGACTATCTTAGACCACGCCATATTTTGTGGTTTTTTTGAACAAAGTTTGTTTTTCTCAAATATAAATAAATATATTTTAACTTAAAACTTAAAAAGTAAAGAAAACAAGAAAAAAGTTATTCACAGTTCCAAAATCTAAATATTTATTTCTTCTTTTAAAAATATATAGTTTTCGTTGCTATTGGTTTGTCTCACATAGTTGTAGAACATCATTTTTGAAACACGGCTCATTTGGAATTTTGCTATGTTGAATTTTCTCTCTGTTTTTAATACCTATAAAAACAAAAAATAGCAATTCCACTGAACACACTGGCTTGAACCTGTAGTCATAGCTATCCGAAGGATCACTTGAGGCCAGGAGTTCAAGCCAGCCTGGGTGATATAAAAAAAAAAAAGGCAGCTGACCGAGGTGGCTCCTGCCTGTAATTCTAGCACTCTGGGAGGTGGGAAGATCGATTGAGGTCCGGAGTTGGAGACCAGCCTGAGCAAGAGCAAGACCCCATCTCTACTAAAAATAGAAAAAATTAGTGGGGCATGGTGGCCTGAGCTGGTTGTCCCAGCTACTCAAAGGCTGAGGCAGGATCACTTGAGCCCAGGAGTTTGAGGTTGCTGTTGTGAGCTAGGCTGATGCCATGGCACTCTAGCCCGGACAACAGAGCAAGACTGTCTCAAAAAAATAAATAAAATAAAATAAAATAAAATACAGAGAATTTCATTACCATGTCTATTGAAGACTGAAACTGGCTTGTTTGGGAAGTTAGGCTGTTGTCTTTTCCTCCTGATTTCTTGGAAGACCAGATAGCAACTCAGTTTCAATCTGAAGAGCATGGGTGACTCCCTTTTGATTTTTAATCTGGTCTGTTGGGGCCTAGTGCAGGAGTTTAGCCCAAGATGATAGCCTTCTATAAATTTTGTTTAACATCCTTTAACATTTATCTTTCTGTTTCTGGTAAAAGAAGGAGCACTTCCAATCCTAGGCTTTTTCAGTGCGCTGCAAACCTTTTCAGTTAAACTGAGAGGTAAACATTTATTTCACTAAAGGTTTCAACATAGGTTTATTTTATTTTTCAACTATACCTCTGGTAATCACAGCAAAAGAAATTTGGCTTTCAAATGTTAGATATGGATAGTAATAAATGAGCTTACATTTACTGAGTAATTAATATGTTTCAGGAATCATTTTAAATACTTTATCTGCTGGAGGAAGAAATGGACTAGGAAAATAAATAAATACTTTATTTGCATTATTCCTATGAGGTAAGTACTCAGAATGGAAACCCTCTTCTCTCACACTCAGCCTGAACACTGAGAACTGAAACCACGCTGTACTGTCCACAATGAAAAGACTTTGCTATTTTACTGTCTTTACTAGCATTACTTTACTTTTCCTAACTGTCCTGCCCAAGCAAATGGTTAGATTGTGCATTATAGGAATTTCTCAAATGACAGAAACCATCAATAGACAGTCTGCATACTACTGTTACAGCAAGTGTTACAGCAGGTGGTCCCGAGGACAAACCGAGTTGCACACGGAGAGTCAGAGAATCAAAGTTTATTTCGCCGGTGGGCTCAGAGGGGCCTCCCCACCAAATTCTGAGCACAGTCTACCCAAATTTTTCCCACTTTTATTAAGTTGGGGTGGTCCTATGGGTGGGGTACCAGGTGTAGGTTAGTTGACCTGTCATGCAATAGATTAATATCATGTTGATGTGCCAGGCAATAGATTTAGTGTTATGCTGATGACAGGCAATAGACTAGTTGATGGGCCAGGAAACAGGTGAGTATTACGCTGATGTGGGTCTTCCGTGAGTGGTGGGGGTCTCCCGTGCCTGATGCACCAAAAGTAACAGATGGGGGTTTCCCTTAGCAGTATAATTCCTTGAATCATATTATTTGGCAATAAAAAAGAATAAAGTTCTGATACATGCTATAACATGTAGAGACCTTGAAAACATTAGGCTAAGTGAGAGTGTCCAGTCACAAAGGACCATATATATATATATATTTTTTTTTTTTTTTTTGTGATACAGAGTCTCACTCTGTTGCCTGGGCTAGAGTGCCATGGCATCAGCCTAGCTTACAGCAACCTCAAATTCCTGGGCTCAAGCGATCCTCCCACCTCAGCCTCTGGAGTAGCTGGTACTACAAGCATGCGCCACCATGCCCAGCTAATTTTTTCTATATATTTTTAGTTGGCCAATTAATTTCTTTCTACTTTTAGTAGAGACAGGGTCTCGCTCTTGCTCAGGCTGATCTTGAACTCCTGACCTCGAGCGATCCTCCTGCCTCAGCCTCCCAGAGAGCTAGGATTACAGGCGTGAGCCACCGTGCCCGGCCTAGGACCATATGTTTTGTGATTTCATTTATATGAACTAGAATAGGAAAATAGAATAGACAAATCTATAGAGGCAGAAAGCAGACTGGCGGCTGCCTGGTGGTAGTGGTGGTAGGAGGGGTTTGGCATAATGGGGGGAGTGATTGCAAATGGATAGGGGGTTTCTGTTTGAAGTGATGAAAATATTCTAAAATGTATTGTAGTGATGGTTGCACAACTCTGTGAACATCCTGAAAACCACTGAATTGCACACCCTAAATGAGTGAATTGTACGGCATGTGGATTACGTCTTAATAAAGTTTTTTTTTTGTTTTTTTCTTTTATTTCAGCATATTATGGGGGTACAAATTTTAAGGTTTCAAATAA
>VBSM01003227.1:544668-554971 GCA_008086735.1 Cheirogaleus medius | reverse complement strand
TCATAGCTCACTGCAACCTCAAACTCCTGGGCTCAAGTGATCCTCCCACCTGAGTCTCCCTGAGTGCCAGGATTACAGGCCTGAACCACCACACCCTGCCTGCCCATTCACTTTTCAAAGCTAGTTAAATTCCCGGATTACTCCTGAAGGGAGTCAGGATTTTTCTTTGTTTCCATGCTGGGGTGGCTAGCAGGCCCCTCCCAAGAGGGGTGCTTGTGCCATCTCAATACCTACGAAATTCTTTCTAAAATCTTTTCTAAATTCACACTGTTGATAAAAGATAGTTTGGAGGAAGAGCTATTTTAATTAATAGATACAGTGACCTACCTGGATGAGCGTTCCTTAGATCCAATAAAATAAGAATTAAAATATCTAATAATTAAATTTAAAGAAAAATAAATAAAAGAATTTTATTATAAAAAAATAGTTACAATGACCAGTTTATCATTAAACCACTTAAATCTCTTTATAACAAGATTCTAAGCCTCAGCACTTGGATTGCTTATTTTAATCAAAATTCAGTTTCAAAAGAAGTAATCTTTTTTATGTAGTTCTTTTTAATAAATAAAGAGATTTACTCATTTGGGCAAAAGGAAAGTTTAGAAATGTCTCTTTATAATGACTTTAGTGGTGGAGTAAATACAATAGATTTATGAGAATAGGAGATTTGTGAGAATATTCCTAGATCTGTTTTCAGTGAAAATGAGATTATTGCTCATGCCTGAAACAAACAAACAAAGGTCTCCTCCCTAGTGGAGTTTCCATATATAAATCCTGGGTTGGACCTCTACTTCAGGGTTTCTGCTCTTCTTGACTCTTGTGAATCCTTACATTCCCTTTCTGTGAGAGTCTTTTTCCTTAAGAAGGCAAGGTTTCGGGCCGGGCGCGGTGGCTCACGCCTGTAATCCTAGCACTCTGGGAGGCCGAGGCGGGTGGATAGCTCAAGGTCAGGAGTTCGAAACCAGCCTGACCAAGAGCGAGACCCCATCTCTAAAAAAAAAAAAAAAAAAAAAAAAAAAGAAGGCAAGGTTTCAACCTGGGGGTAGAGGGCTAGTTTATTCTATAATGGGGCTGGAAGTCCAGCCAGGGAGTGGAGGTCAACACCTCCCGGGTCCACTGAACTGGAGGAGAGTCATGAGGCCTGGGTATTTGTTCTGCCATTGATTTTCAATCTGGGCTTTAGGTTTCCCCCAAATGAAGGTTGCACTGAAGAGCTTCTATTAATAGATGTAAAAATCTGATTCTATAGGTGGCCCTAGCAGTAGTAACCCTAAGCACAGCTACAGGTGGCGGAAAGGAGAGAAGAAATGGGGAGTGACAAAGAGGGTAGGAACAGGGGAGAAAGACAAGCAACGCTGTGGAGTAAACCCGGGAGGGCAGAGAACAGGACGAGGGGACGGGTAGACAGGCGGTTAGGGAGCAGGTGTGGTGAGCGGTGCGCGGCCGCCAGGCGGAGCCGGGAGCCGCCGATCCGACTACAATTCCCAGGCTGCGTCGCCCCGCGCCGCCCACCCGCTCGGCTGCCGGCCCCGCCCCCTGCGCCCCGCGGCTCCCCGGCGCCTCCCGACTTCCCGGCGGCCCCGTGCGGCCCGGGCATGCCCAGTGCGGGCGCAGCGGCCCCGGCCCTGGGAGCTCCCGGGCGGAGCTGGCGGCCGGGCGCGGAGGAGCCGAGCGGGCCCCCGGCGGGCGCGGGGCCGGGCGGGAGCCGCGGCGGCGGAGCTGCGGGTAGGTGCGGGCTCGGCCGAGCCAGGCCCCCGGGTCGCCGCGCAGTCCATGGTGGGCGGCCGAGGCCGGGAGGGCGTGTGAGGTTAGGCGAGGCAGGCCGGGCCCGAGCGTGGGCTTGTGAGGTTCCCGGCGAGGCTGCGGGAGAGGACCCCTGGCGGGAAGGGCCCGGGAGAGCTGGGCAAGGCCGGGGCGCCAGACGCAGCTCCCGGACAGGCGCTGCCCCAGGTGCGGCGCGGCTGTCTTTAGCTCTCTGACCGAGGGAAGCGTCCGCATCGTGTGCACAGCTGTGGTTGGGAAAGGAGACCAGTTTTCAGCTGAATTTGTCTAGAAGTTACGGGGGAGACGCGACCGAGAGGACCCGTAGCCTCGGAGGCAGTCCATGGAGCCCGAGAGAAGTGAGGATGTTTACCTTCCCTGTACCTGGAGTGGGCTATGACAGCTTCCTGCTTTCCTCTGGGGCTTGGGCTTAGTGACTCAGAAATGAAAGTGCAGGATTGTGCCTCAGCAGATGCTTAATAGAGTCTAATGACTGTTAGGAACTTAATGGCCAGATGTATTTAAGGTTTAAGAGAGATTATTTGTCCATGGGATGCTCAGCTTAAACAAAAATCTTTGCAAAGTAAAAGGAAATCTCGACTGAGGGTTACAACATCTGTGTTCTGAAGTTTGCTGTAGTTGCCATTCACGCACCTTAACTTTGGTCAAGTTATTTGACTTCAGAGACTCAGTTCCCCACCTGTTAAATGATGGGCACCAGATGCATGTTAATTCAGTCCAGCTCAGTTGTAGGATTTCTTCTCTGTTATTCAGCCTGTGTGTGGTCTCAGATTATGGCAAATTTTTCTCTATACCTCAGCTATTCTGTCAAACTGGGTAATTCACCAAATATATTCCTGTAGGAAGGAGGTTAGGATTTCAGTATGTATTTGGAGTGACTTAACCTTCAAAGACTACTGTTGGTCATTGGGTACCCTGCCACTTGGTACATGCAGAAGCCAGGTGTTAACTGGCTGAGGTTCAAATAACACAGCTGTTCTGGACTAGGACAGACATTTCAGGCTCCCTGTCAGTGCCCTGTGAAATCCAGACTATGAAATGGGCTTCCTTAAATCTCCAAGTTGGCCCATTCTTTAGTGGGATTATGTCTATATAGAATTCTGAGTTTTTATTTTCATGTTGCACTCTATATTAAAAGAAACCTATGAATTTTAGTACCCTTAATTTATACATGAGTAAGTAGCTGCTTAAGAGGGTGGGTCCATGATAGTCTTTACAAACTAGTGTCTTGCATATCATCACTGAGCATTTGCTATTCACCCACCTCTGAGCTGCCATTACCACAACCCTGCCAATGGTGTCTATATGGCTATACCTACATGATTGGAACTCTGAGGTGTTTGTGTTTAGGAGGGAAAGGTGGGAGTATTAACAGAAGTTTCTTACCCTAGAAACTTCTCTATCTGAAGTGAGTCCATCTGTGTAGGATTTGACTCAAGGAGCAGATGGTATATAGGGTGTTGTGCAAGTTGTCTTCCTATTGCTGTTTTCCAAGCTCTGAGTGGCATTAGTCCATTTGGGTCAATGAGGTGCTGTTTGGTGACCTGGTTAATGGTCAGGGAAAGTGTGCTTATGTTTTGAAATTACAGGCTACCTGTGAAATTTTGTCATTATGTTATGGTCATACTTCTTGAGACTCTCAAAGCTTGGTTTAGTGGGGGGTTGGGAACTTTAGACTCTCAAGTTCTTAAAAAATTTCTGAAAGTGGGTTTTCTATTCATCTTAAAGAACTTAAATGAAAGAATAATATTTTAAGAATATTTATACACATGAACTCTCAAGTTCTTAAGTTTTTAAACTGGATTTCCCATTCATTTGAGAAATAGAGAAAGCCTTGCTGTTTTAAAGAATGTGTGTGTGTGTGTGTGTGTGTGAACTTTTTGGGGGCCTAGTTTAAAATCCAGTGTTGTATGTTTATTAAAGTTATACATACATATGTATATTTAAAGTTAGAAAATGACCTATTTGGAGGTCTTGGTAGTCAATTTCATGTCATACCTTAAACTTTCCAGTGTGCTGGAGGGTTCTGTGCATGACTCAAGTGCCACAGTTAGTAATTTTTGTAAAAACTTTTATCTTGCTCTTGTATTTTCACTCAAGTGTTTCAGTGTATACAGCAAGCATAAAAACCGCTTAAGAGGATATTGAAATGTAGTTACCGTCTATCGACAAATCCTTAACCACTTCAGTATCGAGCTCACTGGCTGCGAAACCTTGCCCTGCCCACAGCCGGCACTCATAGTCCACACAATAGTTTGTGCTGTGCATTGATGATGAATCCGTTTTGCTCTTGTGTGATGAGGAAAGCTTTAAAGCACTGCAAGCTTGTTTTACTTTACAGGCAGCTTTAGGAAAATAACTATAATAACTCCTACTAAGGACTTGTTAAAAGGTCATAGATTCGTAGTAACTTACTAGCTGAACAACCACACTGCAACTGCAGAGATAAAAGCTGTAAGAGTAAAAGCTTTTGGCTGTCGGCTAAAGTTGACGCTCGGCTGTGCGTGTTCATCTGTGGCTGTTGACTATAGTCGACGCTCGTACTGAAGTGGTTAAAAGTGCTTGGAATGTATAGGAGGGATAGTTGGAGATATCAAGGCTCAGAGGAGACTACCAGTCCAAGAGCACTTTACCCCATGTAAAAGTGAAAGGGTAATGAGTGATTAAAAATAAATTTATGGATTTTAGATTTCAGCTGTTACAGGAGTAGCTTCACTTAGTTCACTGTGTTAGTGCTAGTATCTACTGAATTGTTAGAATCTACTGCTCTTCTATTAGAGCTACAAGTATGTGCGGTCATGATGTAGAAATGTATCTGAAGTAACTTATTTTTAAGATATTTTTCCCCATCATGCTCTGTTTCCAGGTCCTTCATGATGAGAGATTTGGGGGTGCTTCTTTCTCCTCTGTGTAGTTGATAGTTTGGGTGGTGAAGAGATGGCTGACAGTGTAAAAACCTTTCTCCAGGACCTTAGCAGGGTGAGTACATCCTGTTCCTAGGAATTCATTCTTGACCTTTTTGCTAAATTGATTAGGAAATCCTTTAGCTGTTTTTGGAATTTTTATCGTATTTGTTGGGTCCTTCATGTATAGGTTTCCATTCTAGTCCACGTTACTCAAGAGGTATTATCCTGTATCTTGCAGGCACTTGGGAGACTTACTCTGGTGAATATCTCTAGTATTAGAACCTTGGTCAGCTTGACTCCAGAGCTTTTTTTTTTTTTTTAACTTTTTATTTTGGAATATTTTTAGACTTATAGAAAAGTTGCAAAATAGTACAGAGTTCCTGTGTATCTTTCACCAGCTTCTAATGTTAACATCTTATAACTACAGTACATTTGTCAAAACTAAGAAATGAACATTAGTACTGTACTATTACCTAAACTATTTAATTTGGATTTAAATTACAGAACCTATCTTTTTTTTCCCCATTCTACAAGGTAGGAGTAAGGATGCTCTAGGAAAATGCCCCATAAAGATCTGTTTAGGAACTAGTCACCCAGAGTACTAGTAGCACAAAATTCTACTACTCTTAGTGGATGTCTGACATCTGATGTCCCAGTTGTAATCCATCTTGCTTTATACCCAGGAGCATAAGAGAGGCCAGTTTGGGGTGGGGATGGGGTGGGGGTGGGGGTTCTTTCTTCACTGGGAGAGTTTAAAAGGTTATTACCTTTGAGTGAAAGAGGGGGAATTGAAGGAGTATCTTAGAAGGGCTAAAAAGACTTTATGCAATATGATTTACCTTTAATACCTTTACCTTCTTGTCTTGCCATTTTTGTGCTATAAAATTTCAACCCTGGATCAGTGTGCTTCTTCAATGTGCTTTTTAGATGTCTGTTTGCCCCAGGAGACTGTATGTGTTTCAGAGGTGGGGATCCTGTCATCCTAGCACATTCTAGGCCCTTAATCATTTGAACTTAACTGTCTTAGATATTTGAAGTTTTCTGATTAAAAAGTTTATTGGTGGAAGCTTTAGAAGATAAAAGCAAAGTTAAGACTGAAAATTACTCAGACAAAAAAAGATCATGGGTACACTGCCAATTTATGCAATCAGCAAGTAGTATATAAACTTGCCCATTTCTCTGTATCCTGCTGTTATTTCTAAAATTTGTTTTGTCCAATGACAGTAGGTGAGAATGCCATCTATCCTTAAATCCAGCTTGGCCACTGCTTCCAGAATCTTTTTTTCTGCCTTCATAGGAAATTGAATACCCCTACCTACCACTCTGCTTTGGACATAAATTTATTGTGGCACTTATTAAGCTATAATATATTTTTTTGTTTACTTGTGTCTTCATGCTAAGGTATAAGTTTCTTGAGCATTTCTATATGACCAGTGTATATAACTCATTGAAGATGCTCAATATGTGGGTGGTTGGATGAGTGAATACAGTTTTTTGAATTAGGTGATAGGCAATCCTGGCGTTTATAGTACTGACAGTAACCATTCTGCTATCAGAGCTCTTCAAATATGGTTGGAAAGTACTTCTGTCACTTTTTTTTAAAATTTATTTTCTATTTGTATATATTCGTGGGGTACAAGTACAGTTTTGCTACATTGCTATATTGCATTGTGATGAAGTCAGAGACTTAAGTGCATCCATCACTGGAGCAATACACTGTCCACTGTCTTTAGACTCAACAACTTCCTTTGTCATACACTCTTTAAGGACATTCTTTCCTCCAGCCCTACCACCATGTTGCTTCTATTTTATGTGGGGTGCTCTTCTCCTGGGGCTTTCCCACATTTTAATTATTCTTTATGTGTCTTTCTCCAACCTTGGTCCTACTGTGGTCCCTTCTGGAGATAAGTGTTTTATTTTTTTGTATATCTCTAGATTTAGTACAGGATATAGAGAATACTGTAGACATTTAGTTGATACTGAAAGAGTGTAGGGGAAGGCAATAACTTGGCTTCATAGTGTTAAGTGTGGAGGGATTGGAAAACTACTGTTTTACACCCATGTTAATCAAGATTGGTTCAGACAAGAATTGTCAGTGGATGTTGAATCTAAGGTGGAGACCTTGATGAGCAGGATATTTGCATGGGCTCAGAAGTGTCTCCCTCCAGATTGCTTATTAGTTGCAAGAGGAAAAATTTGGAGAAAAAATGAAAAACTGGATGTTACCTTGACCGGGTATGTAAAATCATCACCAACAAGGGTATACAGCTGTCATGTGCCTCTTGATATGATACCTTGAAGGGCACACCATCACTTCTGTGATATTCCTGCTACAACGTGCTTACTTTGCATCTAATTCTGAGGAAACAAACCTAAGATGAGGGAATTCCATAAAATAATTGGTCTGTATTCTTCAAAAAGAAAGACAAAGGCTAAAGAACTAGTGCCAATTTAAGGAGATTAAAGAGATGTGACAACTAAATGCAATATGTGACTCTGGACTGAGCTCTTGAGTAAAATGCTATAGAGGGCATTATTGGGACAAATGGAGAAATTGGAATATGGACTACAGATTAAAGTATTTCAGTATTAAATTTCTTGAATTGATAACTACCCTGTGGTTATGTAAAAAAATATTATTCTTAGGAAACACACACTGAAGAATTAAAAATAAAGGGACTTGATGTGGCAACTTGCTCTCAAATGATTCAGAAAAAAAGTGTGTGCATATATTAATGATGATTGTGGCAAAGTATTAAATTAGTGAATCTGAACAAGAGATATTTGGAAGTTCTCCATTCTTGCAACTCTTCTGTAAATTGCAGTATTTTAAAATCTAGAAAAACATCAAAAGGTCCTTTAAGCTGTATAGCAAAATAAATACAATGGTTTCTACTTTACTATATGTAACTTTGGAAAATCTTCTCTGATCTATAATTTTCCTTTAAAAATAATATCCTTGTCTGTAGGGAATCAAAGACTCCATATGGGGTATTTGTACCATCTCAAAGCTAGATGCTCGAATCCAGCAAAAGAGAGAAGAGCAGCGACGAAGAAGGGCAAGTAGTGTCCTGGCACAGAGGAGAGCCCAGAGTATAGAGCGGAAGCAAGAGAGGTAAGGAGTGCAGGCTGATGTCAATGTCCAAGGCAGGGATGACACTACATGGATAGTGACTTGAAGTTTCAATACCCCATTATTTGTCTTTTATGCTTTCTCTAAGAAAAAAGTTATAGGTGATTTCTCCCCCTATAGTGACTTAAACTAGGGTCTAACAATAATCCCTACTCAGAACTTAAACTAGGGTCTAACAATAAACCTTGCTCAGAATAGTGTTAAGAAGAAAAAAAAAATCAGAATGCTGACTAGAGAACCACAAAGTAGTATTTGGTTTGATGGATACTTCTAGGGGAGCCTATGTGGATTTATTTATTGATGAAAGAGCCCCAGCCTAGACTTTCTCTTAATTTTCTCCAACCTGAGATTTTAGAAAATAATTAAAAAAAAATGGTTCCCCAGAAATATTTTTAGCCTTTTCTTGTTGACTGACATTATAACACTGGGAGAACATCAAGTGCAGCAAAGTAATATGGTACCAACAAAAGGAATTAAATGGAGAGCTACTGAATGACAATTGGGAAATAACCTATATGCCTTATAAGCTAAATATGTGTGGTCTTTTTCAGTGAGCCACGTATTGTTAGTAGAATATTCCAGTGTTGTGCTTGGAATGGTGGAGTATTCTGGGTAAGTTCTTTTTCCTCATATTCCAGGTGCCTATAAGCTTCTTCAAATTGTTGCTAGACTGATATTTCTCAACTGTTTTCTTAAAAGACTGAGACAAATAGCTTTTACCTGCTGATATATGCTTAGGAATATAACTCAGGATTGTATACATAGATAGCCCTGAATATACACTCTGTTGCTTGGGCTAGAGTACAGTGGAATCATCATAGCTCACTGCAACATCAAACTTCTGGGCTCAAGCAGTCCTCCTGCTTCACCCTCCCAAATAGTTGGCACTACAGGTGTGTACCACTATGCCCGGCTAATTTTTCTATTTTTGGCAGAGATAGGATCTCGCCATGTTGCTCAGGCTGGTCTCAAATTGCTGGCCTCAAGCAATCCTCCTGCTTCAGCCTCCCAGAGTGCTAGGACTACAGGCATGAGCCACCATGCCTGGCCTATATACTTTTATTATTTTTTTAAAAAATGACTCATCTCCATTCCTGCTTTACTTGACCAGTCTTTAAAAAAAAAATGACTCATTCACAAGTTTTAGTATTGTTATATAGGTAATAATTTCTCTTGACATTGTCTGGACATTTTGGCTAACAGCAACTATGGGGATCAAATGGGAAGAGCAGATGCTACTGGACAAGAGCAAGTTTCTGTCTCCTTCTGGTCATAGTGATTGGCTAGAATTGATTACTGTTGAAACCTGAAGCAGAAAAGGTTGCCTACAATTAACTTAGAACCAACATAGGCTTACGTGAAATTTGGGTACTTTGAAGAACAGATAGTTAATATTTCCTTTGACTTAAAATTCAGTGTAATTCAACTCATCTTAATCTAAACATTTCACAGATGTTTTTGGATGTTAGCTTTAAATTTAATTAGTAAGCATTACTTTGTACTGAGTATTCAGGCCAAAATATAGGTGTATACTGTTAATATTTGAAATGTTCTTTGCCCCCAAAAGTTTCACTGTTTTATAGCCAGTATCAGGTTTGTACCTCTCAACTGGGGTATTGGGAAATAAAAACAGGTCCAATTTTAGTGCTTTTTCAGGGTCCTGATTTATAAAAGTTACTCTCATGTAAAATCATTACACTGAAACTTGAAATGGTTGTTTTAAAGGAAGGCTTTTGATGTGTACCTTGTTGTTTCTTTTCTTTAGTTTAGTCTCCTCTTATTTTATCGAGTGTTTATTCCTGTGCTTCAGTCAGTAACAGCCCGAATTATCGGTGAGTAAAATACATACCTTGCTGCTTCTTGTCTGCTGGGGATGGAGGTGGGAGATGTTACCAGTCTTCCTTGGTTTACTGAACATTTCCTGTGCACCAGGATCTTTATATTTTTTTTTTTTTTTTTTATCTTTAGATATTTTTAACTCAGACTTCCTAACAGCCCTTCGAGATGGGTCCTATTCTATCCATTTATGAATGAGAAAATGGAAGTTAGTTACCCAGGTTAAACCACTAGTAAGTGGCAGAGCTGGGATTTAAACCCAGGTGATTTCCTACAAATTGGTAATCACTGGTAATCACTGGCATCTCAGTCACCACCATGTATGCAGGTTTGTTTTAAGATAAGCAGCACATATTCATGGTAACTCTGGAGTTGTGGCCAGAGTGTGGTGTGTCTATTATGAATTAGACTTTTTGAGCTAGGTATAGTGATATGCTAGCAAGAACAAAAGATGTGGGGTTGGGAGGGAAGAATAATCCAAAAATAGGAGTTCCATATTTGGTCTTCTGTTTTTCTGTTTCTCCAGTTAATCTAATAACTCGTTTCCCCCTTTCTTAGGTGATCCATCACTACATGGAGATGTTTGGTCATGGCTGGAATTCTTCCTCACATCAATTTTCAGTGCTCTTTGGGTGCTGCCCCTGTT
>VBSM01003227.1:515387-530005 GCA_008086735.1 Cheirogaleus medius | reverse complement strand
CTCTGTTGCCCTGGCTAGAGTGCCGTGGTGTCAGCCTAGCTCATAGCAACCTCAGACTCTGGGCCCAAGACATCCTCCAGCCATAGCCTCCCTAGTAGCTGGGACTACAGGCATGCACCACCATGCCCGGCTAATTTTTTATATATATATTTTTAGTTGTCCAGCTAATTTCTTTCTGTTTTTTTAGTAGAGACGG
Source organism: Cheirogaleus medius (assembly GCA_008086735.1). Lineage (NCBI taxonomy): Eukaryota > Metazoa > Chordata > Mammalia > Primates > Cheirogaleidae > Cheirogaleus > Cheirogaleus medius. Next base: position 529,809 of record VBSM01003227.1, on the reverse strand, counting down.
GGTCTCACTCTTGTTCAGGCTGGTTTTGAACTCCTGATCTTGAACAATCCGCCCACCTCGGCCTCCCAGAGTGCTAGGATTACGGGCGTGAACCACCGCGCCTGGCCTGCTCCAGGCATTTTATATCAATATTTTTTATGTAATCTATATTTTAATGCTACCATATGGATGACATTAAGGAGTATTTTAAATCACAACATGAGTAGACCTTTTTAGAAGTTTAAACACTAATTAAGAAGTTTATGTTACGGAGTGGGTTAAAATTTTTTTAGCCTGTGTATGGTGTTACACCAGCATCTTTAAAGATGCTCATCCCTTGAAGTTTTCCATGTGTTCTTGTGTGTGGTATAGAAATAGAATTTTTTTTTTTTTTTTTGTATTTTCCCGTCACTTGAAAAGATCCAAAATCTATTGGTGCCCACATTTAAGTGGCCTTGTCTTCTGAGTGCTTGAATTCTCTGACTGGTCCTAATGCCTCCCCGCTGCCAGCCTGATGCAGTATGCTGCTTGATTGCTGTGTTGCAGTGTCAGGCTCCAGTTTCCTTGTCTTATGAGAGAAGTGGTGCTTTAGTTGAGACAAGCATGGAGCTAGAAATGAGGAGACTTATGGTAGTGTAAAATGATTTTCATGGCATAAGTTTTGGTACTAAACTGAGTTTTCTTCAAGTAATAAGTTCCTCAATGGTGTACCCTGGGGAGCAAAATTCACCACAAATTAGTCCAAGTATTTGAGTATGAAGAGGAGACACAGATCTTTCTTTCTTGCTGTAGGTACTTTAATTATCGAACTACACGGTTCCTAGCTGAGGAGGGGTTTTATAAATTCCATAACTGGTTTGATGACCGGGCCTGGTACCCTTTGGGACGAATCATTGGAGGAACAATTTACCCAGGTGAGGAGAACAGGTTTTTTTTTTTCTTTTTTATTTCAGCATATTATGGGGGTACAAATGTTTAGGTTACCTCTATTGCCCTTGCCCCACCTGAGTCAGAGCTTCAAGTGTGTCCATCCCCTAGATGGTGCGCACTGCACCCATCAGGTGTGTATATACCCATCCTCTCCTCCCCCTTCCCATCTGCCCAACACCCGATGAATGTTATTACTATATGTACACTTAAGTGTTGATCAGTTAAAACCAATTTGACAGTGAGTACATGTGGTGCTTTTTTCCATTCTTGGGATACTTCACTTAGTAGAATGGGTTCCAGCTCTATCCAGGATGAGAATAGGTTTTTTTTTTTAAAAAAACAGAAATAAGATACTGTGTGTTATAGGACAGTTTTATTACTAATGGCTTCCTTTTGTGATATTGATAATTTCATCCTGATTACATATTCCTAAAAGTGTATCTTATCTAGATAAGAGAACATGTATGAGAGAATGGAGATGGGTAGTTTCTTATACATTCTGGACTTCTGATTGAATCCTAGGAGAGAAATTTATAGGCTTACTACAGTTGCTGTCTTAATATTTCTGGTGCTTTATCAAGATCTGTGTAGTTACTTTATTGATATTTGAATTTGTCCTTTCTCTTTTCCTTAAGTTCTTTGTCTTAGCAGGACAATCTAATGGAGTTTCTTCTTCCTGTTACAGGCTTAATGATCACCTCTGCTGCAATCTACCATGTACTCCATTTTTTCCACATCACCATCGACATTCGGAATGTGTGTGTGTTCCTGGCCCCTCTCTTCTCCTCCTTCACCACCATCGTCACGTACCACCTTACCAAAGAGCTCAAGGTGAAGGATTTGGGGTGCCAGGAGGCTTGGGAATGAATGTTATTGAACCTCTCTAGTAGATGCTGGAGGGTGGGGGACCGAGAACCTTAGATGGGCAGGGAGCTGGAGGGTAAAGATAGCTTTTGCTTGGGGGAATTAATTGGGTTAACTCCAATGCCTCCCTAGAATATGTGGTTTCTTATCATTAGTAACTGTTTGTCCTTATGAGTGAACATTTGATTAAGAAATAAGAAGAAACTGAAAAGAAAAAGAATGAGTGAACAATTGAAAGAAATAATAAATTGCTATATAAAGGAAAAAAACATTTAAAATGCAAAATGTGAGGCTTAGATTTTAAAGTCCTTATAATATAAGGGAGAGGGAAAAAAAGCTACATGAAATTTTCCAAAATGGTTAGTTCTTCCTACTGGAAATGAACTTAGCAATTGTTGATTTTTTGAAAAGCATTTATTTTAAAATTCTTAGGCCATTTGGCGTCTGTAGTTGACTCCATAATGCTGACTCTGTTTTTCCAGGTTTCAGCATTGCTGACCGTGGCACCCTGGGTGCTATTCTTAGTTTGTGCTATGGAGTCAGGGAGATACATGTGAGGTGATATACTACTAGGAGTGCTTGAGAAGTCCGAGTTAAGTCTGGAATACTTTTCATCCTTCCCCTTGCTTCTCTTGTCCCAAATTTGACTTTTATCAACAGATAAGTCTTTTACTTTTTTGGAGTTTGGGTTATATTTTGTTGCTCCTTTCCCCTGAGCTCGAAGGTTGTCTGGTGGTGTTCCAACTTTATTACCTAAGCTCCTGGTATCTCCAGTCCAGGTAGATTATCACCTACCTTTGTTGGCATTTTAACTCAAATAATAATAATTTTCTTCCTTTGTCCTTGCATGGCTTTTAGAGGTATGACTGGTGTTCTTGTGATGTGCAGGTATTGTTAGGGGTAGGGACTGATAAGCCTGTGGGGACTGGTAGCCAAACAGCCCATTCTGGGGCAGGGTTTGATATTTGACGTCTCACTTGATTTTTGTTTGTCCTCAGCATATGTGTTCTCAGTTTCAGACTTGGTGTCATGGGCAAGTGGTCATGAAGATTTTAGCTTTTTTGTGATGTGAGCATTTCTAGCATTTTTAGCATCTTATATTTACCTTGGAAATTGTTGGATGTTTTCTGGGCCCATTATAAACAGAATGGACTAGTGGATCCTCTTGTAGGTGTATTGGTATTAACTTATTACCCGTCTTTTCTTACAGGATGCAGGGGCTGGGCTTCTTGCTGCTGCCATGATTGCTGTAGTTCCTGGCTATATCTCTCGATCTGTGGCTGGCTCCTATGATAATGAAGGTAAGACTTTTAAAATGCTGAAGGGGACCCCTTTTCTCTCTTCCTCTGCCGTCATATTGTGTGCGGTTGACTCCGTCTTTCGCCATGTCTTCTTACAAGACTTTCAGAATCAAGAGATTTCTGGCCAAGAAACAGAAGCAAAACCATCCCATTCCCCAGTGGATTCAGATGAGAACTGATAATAAAATCAGGTACAACTCCAAGAGGAGTCATTGGAGAAGACCCAAGCTGGGTCTATAAGGAATTGCACATGAGATGATGGCACATATATTTATGCTGTATCATCTTACCCCATATCAAACTGAAAATGTCACTATTATCCAGTCAGGCATATTTCATTGGGAAAATGATTTTTCTCTTTGTTTATATGCTCTGCACTAATAAGCTGGTTCAGTAATAAATATGTGAGACCTTTTGTTTAAAAAAACATAAAATGCTGAAGGGGATCTGCTTACCTCATTTTCCAACAGAGCTTTACAAAATGCAGGGGTATCTGGGTTCAAATTTGTTGTTTGGCAATAATAAAAATGGTATCTGAGTGAGCAGGGCAAGATAAGATCTCAGACAAGTTCACATTCTCTTCCCATCATCCCCTCTGGAAAGGTAGCTTGCAACTTTTCTTACAATCCTTTGATTCATCTGTGGACTCACAGAATTAACTATTGTTTTAACATTATAATCATTTGCTTTATTTTCCTAAATAAGGGGAATAGATGTCCTTAAAATTGTAATGACTTTTATTGACTTATTTTCAATTCAATGTATATTTATTGAATGTTATTGGGAAATATAGTGTTAAACAATATGAAGGTATATAATGAGTAAAATTATTTTGAGGCATAATTAAGAAATTAAAGAGATAGGTAATGAATAAGACTATTTGCCCATAATCTATTAAGGAAGATTAAAATGGACCTATAAGAATAATTTAAATGTTAGGCAAATGTGCTATGGTAGAAATATGAACAGAATACTTTGAAAATGTAGCGTAAAAAGATTAATTGAGATTTGGAATCAAGGAAAGTTTTTGGGAAGTGGTTGAGGTTAAACTGGGTCTTTCATTAGACAGATATTAAGGGGAGGGGCAGTTGAGGCATAAAGCCCACCTTGGGTTAGGATTTAGAGGCAAGATGATGTATCATAGTATAAGATGTCTTTAGGACTACCCTAGCAGGAATTTAGTGCCTGGAAAGAACAATAATAATAGTGGTCAACATTTACTGAATGTTTACTATATGCTATGCTAGGTACTGTTCTAAGTGCTTTCCGTGCATTAATTATATTTGTCTTCGCAATAGTTTTATAATGTAGATACTATTTACAGACTCCTTTTTACAGGAAACTGAGACAAAGGGAGGTAAATAATTTGCCGAAAATTACACTATTACTAGGTAGTGGATCTGAGTTATGAATCTAGTTGATCTGTTCCAGAACAGTTTTCTTTTTCTTTTTTTTTTTTTTCTTTTTTACTAAGTATGGTTTAAGATGTGTACAGGTACAGAACAGCTTTCTTAACTACTATGCTAGCATGGCCTCTTGCTGAAGTTTTGATGTGTCCTTTCTGCAGGGATTGCCATCTTTTGCATGTTACTCACCTACTACATGTGGATCAAGGCCGTAAAGACTGGTTCCATCTATTGGGCAGCCAAGTGTGCCCTTGCATATTTTTACATGGTAACTTTTTCTACATGTTTTTAATTTTTGAAATTCTCCAAATACTGTATTTCCTATGCATACATATTGGTTAACCAACTTTCTTTTCTGGTATGTTTTCCTTAAATTTTTTTCCAATATATTTTTTCTGTTCAATCTTGTATATATACTTAGACTTTCTCCCTTAATTGCTTCTGTTTATTCACATATCCCTATATCCTCTGTGTGACCTTATAGTACATTACTTGTAGATTAACCCTGAGGCTTGGGTACCTCCTGTTGTGTGATCATGATGTCAGCAGCCACAAGGGAGTAGGGGATTGAGTTATAGTAATGGGTTTGAATTTGATTTTTCTGTTTAAAAAAATTATTTAGGCTCTTTAAGCCTTTTGGTATAAAGTTTATAGTTACTTTAAAGACATGTTCTTTAAAAAGGCCATACATAGGTGGTATTTCAGGTATGGTGGTGGTGGTCTGAGGAGGAATGCTCAGAGGAACTGTTCTTTTATATCCTATTGCAGGTATCTTCATGGGGAGGTTACGTGTTCCTGATCAACTTGATCCCTCTCCATGTCCTGGTGCTGATGCTCACAGGCCGTTTCTCCCACCGGATCTACGTGGCCTATTGTACTGTTTACTGCCTGGGCACCATTCTTTCTATGCAGATCTCCTTCGTGGGTTTTCAGGTCAGCCCTTGACTGAGCAGGGTTTTCAGTTTCTTCCATTTTTTCCTAAGCAGCCCCAACTAGATTGATTTATCTTGGATTCTATTAAGAAGAGTAAGACTTATTCACAGCTTTGATATTGAACTGTTTGTGTTAACTGAAGCATCAGAATCATTGGTCATTAAAGTTGGCTTCTAGGAGTATGTTAATATTTGCTCCATGAAGTTTGAATGTATTTATTTATTTTTTTTGAGACAGAGTCTTACTCTGTTGCCCGGGCTAGAGTGCCACGGCATCAGCCTAAGTCACAGCAACCTCAACCTCCTGGGCTCAAGCAATCCTTCTGCCTCAGTGTCCTGAGTAGCTGGAACTATAGGCATGCGTCACCACGTCCGGCAAACCACGTCCGGCTAATTTTTTATGTATATATTTTTAGTTGTCCATATAATTTCTATTTATTTATTTATTTATTTATAGAGACGAGTCTTGCTCTTGCTCAGGCTGGTCTCGAACTCCTGACCTTGAGCGATCTACCCGCCTTGGCCTCCCAGAGTGCTAGGATTACAGGCGTGAGCCACTGCCTTTGGCCTGAAGTTTGAATTTAATGGCTGATACTTTGGCTTATGTTTGTGGAAGGGGGGGGATATTTTGGTTGAGCAGAGTTTTTGTGGGTTGTCACAGTTAAAATTTCTAGTCCTTTTTAATGCAAATGACCCCATTTAGTAGCAGGGAATCCTTATCTTCTCTATGGTACCTAATTGTAAATTCTTCAGAAAGTAAAGCAGAAACCTTTAACCAGATTGTTCCCTAAGGTTAACAGACAAATGTTAAATCAGCGAATGATGTGGTGTGTTTGATTTCTCCTGTAAAATTCTCATGAAAGTGGAACCCTTATTCAGACTGTCTGCAAGTATTTCTTTACTGATGACTTACTACAGATGGTCACTGATTTTCAACGGTGCAACTTATTTATTTATTTTTTTTGAGACAGAGTCTCACTCTGTTGCCCGGGCTAGAGTGCTGTGGCATCAGCCTAGCTCACAGCAACCTCCAACTCCTGGGCTCAAGCGATCCTCCTGCCTCAGCCTCCCAAGTAGCTGGGACTACAGGCATGTGCCACCATGCCCGGCTAATTTTTTCTCTCTATATATTTTTAGTTGTCCAACTAATTTCTTTCTGTTTTTAGTAGAGACGGAGTATCACTCTTGCTTAGGCTGTTCTCGAACTCCTGAGCTCAAATGATCCTCCCGCCTTGGCCTCCCAGAGTGCTAGGATTACAGGTGTGAGCCACCACGCCCGGCCGGTGCAAGTTATTAATACAGTATTTTGACTTTACAACAGTGTGAAAGTTATATGCATTCAATAGAAACTGAGTACTTCAAGTACCCATACAAGTATTCTGCTTTTTACTTTGAATACAGTATTCAATAAATTATAATGAGATATTCAATACTTTATTAAAATAGGCTTTATGTTAGATGATTTTGCCCAACTATTGGCCAATATAAGTGTTCTGAGCACATTTAAGGTAGGCTAGGCTAAGCTATGATGTTCAGTAGGCTAGGTGTATAAATGTATTTTCTACTTACGATTTTATAACTTACAATGGGTTTATTGGGACATAACCCCATCATTAGTCAAGGAGCATTTGTATATGCAATTTGCTAATCACTGGGAACTATAAAAAGAATAAAAATAGGGTCTTGGTCCTTAAGGACATTTCAGTCTTCTTGAGGGGAAAGAAATACATGCAGCTGTCTATAGCCTATAGTATAGTGGTTCTGTAAGTGTAGTTCCTGGACCAGCAGCATCTGGGAACTTGTTAGAAATGCAAATTCTGGAGCCATATCTCAGACCAACTGAATCAGAAACTCTGTGGGTGAGGCTCAGCAATCTGTTTCCACCCCCAGCCCCTTGGCGATTATCATGCCTACTAAAGTTTGAGAACCACTGGTCTAACACATTGACTGTCACACTAGAAAAAAATTTTTTTCGAGAAATAGAATAAAAACTTAAAAGCAAAACTTCAAAAACTATATTACAAAAATAGAATAAAAACTTCGAAATCAAAATTTCATAAACTTTATTATAAAAATAGAATAAAAACTTTGAAAACAAAATGATACTTTCTAATTTAATGAAAACTTTGTTATTTTTTACTGTTTTCTGTGTGTGAGTTATATGCAACTTGAAAAATTATTCATGCGGCTCCCAAGGTAGAGACCTGTGAGTTACATATGCTTCACGAGGCTCCAGGGATAAAACTAGCATGAGTTAAATACAACTCACATATCAATTAATGTGCTAGGCAAAGAATGATTAAGTGCTTGAAGAGATCTAAAGTGCTGTGGAGGCAGGAGGATCTCTTGAGTCCAGGAGTTTGAATCTTGCCTGGGCAACATAGCAAGATCCTATCTCTAAAGAAAAAATAAAATAAATTGCTGTGGAACAAAGAGGGAAGTGATTGGTTTCGGATTGGCAGATTAGGGGGAAATGGTATTTGCGCTGGGCCTTGAATGATGAGAATTTCAGTGAGTGGCAATTTGGAGAAAATTGCAGTCCAGGCTAAGGAAGTAGGCTGAGCAAAAGCCAGAGATGTGGTGATGATAGTGTATGGTATGCTTTGGGGGACCTCCAGGTGGTCTTTGGAAAATGTGACAGGTGAATTAAACCCTCCCCTAGACTTGGCCTTGATTCCTTTGGGGACCTCAGAACTTATTTGACCCTTTGGTCTGAACTAAATCAGGATAATACAGGTCTGGACTGGACTCATTCATTTTTTTCCCTAATATTATTACCATACATATGCTTTCACCTACAGCCCGTCCTTTCATCAGAGCACATGGCAGCCTTTGGAGTCTTTGGTCTCTGCCAGATCCATGCCTTTGTGGATTACCTGCGTAGCAAGTTGAATCCTCAGCAGTTTGAAGTTCTTTTCCGGAGTGTCATATCCTTGGTAGGCTTTGTCCTTCTCACTGTGGGAGCTCTCCTCATGCTAACAGGTATGGAAAACTCACAGATTTTAGTATTAAATGCAGATGGGTACAGACATAGAATAAACTTCAAAAAGACAGGTCATTTCCTGACCACATAAGATTCTTTTCCTCTTATTTCTCTTTTCCTTTCAAGCATATAAAGTCCAACTTTTTAGTCCACTTGTCCGCCCAGTGTTTGGATTCAGCATAGTACAGAATTTGTTATTAGAGCAGCTCTTAATCGCACCTGGTAAAAGGACTGTATCTTACCTTGCAAATCTTTCTTCTCTTTCTCTTTTTTCCCTTTTCTTTCCTATTGATTAGGTAGGAGAAATCTTTATATTGCTTGCCATACCCTACAGCATGGCACTCGTCTAATCCCATGGGAACTGAAACATGGCTGTGTAGTTTAGTTGGCATGCCACATTTTCCTCCTTCTCCATTTCCTCACTTCTACTTCTCAGGGGCTCATTTGATTTTGCCCAAGTCTCTGGATATTGGGTAATTCAGAGCAGGACTGGAGGATGTAGTTGATTTAGAATTGAGAGTTGGCCTTGGTTTGACCAGATTTGGCCTAAAACCCTTCCAGGAAGCATTTCTGCCTCTTTTCTTCTGAGTTTATTATATAAAGCCTGATTTTATTCTGCTGGTTATGCTAAGAAAGGACTCTAAAGTTTGAAAGAAAAGGAGGAGTAAAACTCTCTTTCGTATTTATTAGTGACATGTCAGGAAAAAAATCTAGTCCTTCTCTGTCTCTGAGAATCTTATTAAAATGGGAAATTATGGCCGGGCGCAGTGGCTCACACCTGTAATCCTGGCACTCTGGGAGGCTGGGGCGGGTGGATCACTCAAGGTCAGGAGTTCGAAACCAGCCTGAGCAAGAGTGAGACCCCGTCTCTACAAAAAATAGAAAGAAATTAATTGACCAACTAAAAATATATACAGAAAAAATTAGCCGGGCATGGTGGCGCATGCCTGTAGTCCCAGCTACTTGGGAGGCTGAGGCAGTAGGATCGCTTGAGCTCAGGAGATTGAGGTTGCTGTGAGCTAGGCTGACGCCATGGCACTCACTCTAGCCTGGACAACAAAGTGAGACTCTGTCTCAAAAAAAAAAAAAGGGGAAATTATGACTGGTTAGAATAACATAATTTGTTTCGGGGTATTTGTGAAATATTTATTGTCTCTTTGCTGCTAGGAAAAATATCTCCCTGGACGGGGCGTTTCTACTCACTGCTGGATCCTTCTTATGCTAAGAACAACATCCCCATCATAGCTTCCGTGTCTGAGCATCAGCCGACGACCTGGTCCTCATACTATTTTGACCTGCAGCTCCTCGTCTTCATGTTTCCAGGTCTGTCTGCCTTGTGTTCTCAAGTGGCCTTCTTCCTAGGACTCACCATTTCATTCCAAATATGTAAAGTACCCTCATCCATGTTTTTGTTTTTGTTTTCTTGTTTAGCTTGTGTAGGACAGTATGGCTAAGCACACTTTTCTAATATTTGAAGCTGAGTAGAAGTCAGAAGTTGAACAGTTGTAGATATTGGCTCATAGACTCAGATATAGGCTCAGAGACTCATAGTTTTCTGTTCATTTGTGTTACAAGTTAAAATTCAACTCTAATTTTTATTTAGTGGTTTTTTTTTTTGTTTTTTTTTTAGTACTTGTAGTGTACGCCTTCCATTCTACCCGTTTCTCCTCTTGGCAATATTGAAGTTCCATAATGAGCACTGCTGATTGTAAAACCTCTTCAATCTAAGTTATCTTCTGGCTATTCCAGATGTGTTTTAGAATTTACCAGTGTTAGTGGTCTTTTTCTTTGATAAAATAACTCTTACTTTCTTTTTTTTTTATTCTGAAGTTATTTGTGTATTATAAAAAATATAGAGAGAGAGAAGTAAAAAATGAAAAGGTAAAAGTAGTAAGAGTTCTCACCTCCCATCTCTAGCTATAAAAGAAATTCCCGAATTGAATGCAGGTTGACCTTTAATGCTCATTCAAGTCTAGGGTTCCAAAGTTTCAATTTCACCAAGCTTTCCACCCATCTAAAAGCTGTATGATGCACTATAACATCAAATGTCAAATATTAACATTTTGATATACAGTCATCTAGTTATTTATTGAATAAGAAGGAGATTATATAGTTTTTTTCTGGACTTCTTCATAAAGAATCAGTTTCTCTGTTATTTAGTATTTTGTAGAAATATTTAAGATAATATTATTTGTTAGTTTTTTTAAAGTATAGAGATTTGTCAAGGTGTATAAGAAGGCAAATGGTCCATAATCTCAAGCAGCAATGTTTTAATTAATATATTCCATTTTATAAATGTATTGTAATTAACTAGATCCTTATTGTAGGACATTTAGGTAGTTTCTGACTTTTGGCTACTTTAAGGAGTGCTGTAGTAAATAAATATTTTTGCACATTTCTATGATTGTTTTTTTAGGATAAATTCCTGGAAGTGGAATTGCTGGGTTAAATGTGTGGAATCATTCAGTCATGTAATGCAGATACTTTCCCTTGTAGGTTTCTACCTACAGGACTCAGCTGCTTACTTCTCCTTCTCTCTTTTGTAGTTGGCCTCTATTACTGCTTTAGCAACCTGTCTGATGCCCGGATTTTTATCATCATGTATGGTGTGACCAGCATGTACTTTTCAGCTGTAATGGTGAGGAATGCCCCAGTCCTAGCAAACTTCATTCCTAACTCAGATGCTTTGTTTTTTCTGTCTGGCAAGATTCAGAAAGTGCTGATAATTGTGCTGATGCTTCCCTCTGAGCATTTGAGGAGCTGAGTTGTAAAGCTGCATATTGTTGATCCTTCCCAGAAATGTATGAGACACTCATACATTCTGGTTGTAGGGTCCAACTTTCTTGGATTTATAACCTTTCGTAAGAGGCACTTTTGTACTTTGTTGAAGACTATGACCCTGGGTATCTTAAAAATGGAGCTAATGGACTGGGCATGGTGGCTTATGCTTGCAGTCCCAGTACTTTGAGAGGCCAAGCTGGGAGGATTGCTTGAGTCTAGGAGTTTGAGACCAGCCTGGGCAACATGAAACCCTCTCTTTCCAAAAAGTAAAAAAATTAGCCAGGTGTGGTGTGTGTGCCTCTAGTCCCAGCTACTTGGGAGGCCGAGGTAGGAGGATTGCTTCATCCCAGGATTCTGAAGTTACAGTGAGCTATGATCACAGCACTGTACTCCAAGCTGGGTGACAGAGTATGGTCCTGTCTCTTAAAAACAATGAAAAGTAAAAATGGAGATTTTTGTTGTTGTTGTTTGTTTCTTGAAGGCACTGGAGGATTACCCAGCGCTAGATTATTAAAAGAGAGGAGGGACTTTTATATATCGTAGTAAAACAGTATTTCTTACAGTTTTTTGATCCCAAACCACAGTTAAGAAATATATTTTATATCATATCATTACTTAATGTACACATACATATGTACATATATATAACTGAAACAAAGTTTAAGAAATATACACTTCTATCAAGTATTAAGTGTTTTCTCTTCTTTCATGGGAAAGTCATGTTTGATGAAAACCTTTAAATTGATGTCTTATCTAATACATTGAAATCTGTAATTTATAAAATGCTGATTGGACTGATCATGCTTCCTTTCTCTGTTAGGTGCGTCTAATGCTAGTGTTGGCACCTGTTATGTGCATTCTTTCCGGCATTGGAGTCTCCCAGGTGCTGTCCACATATATGAAGAATCTGGACATAAGTCGTCCTGACAAGAAGAGCAAGAAGCAACAGGATTCTACCTACCCTATTAAGAATGAAGTGAGAATTAACACTAAGAAAAGGCTTGGGAAACTGTGTGTATGTGTGTGCGTGTGCACATGCATGTATGTGTTTGAGTGGGAGAGTAGAACACTGTCATAGGTGGTCAGAATTAACTCATATAGCCCCTGACTTATTTTGATTCATATCATCTACATTATTGATTGTGTGTAAGAAGCTGTCCTGTGTTGTATAAATTTAGTTTGGTTTACTACACAATTCTTCTTCCTTATTTAGGTGGCAAGTGGAATGATATTGGTCATGGCTTTCTTTCTCATCACCTATACCTTTCATTCAACCTGGGTGACCAGTGAGGCTTATTCTTCTCCTTCCATCGTGCTGTCTGCCAGAGGTGGGGATGGCAGTAGGATCATTTTTGATGACTTTCGAGAAGCATATTATTGGCTTCGTCACAATACACCAGAGGTGAAGATTTAAGAGGAGTGGGATTGTGGGGTAGGGGTGAAGGGGGAGACATTTGATCTTGTAGTGAATCATAGCTTTTAGATATATGGAAAGCTTGATGAAATTGGAACTTTGGAACCCTACTCTTGAATGAGTCTTAAAGGTCAACCTCCATTCAATTTAGGGATTTCTTTTACAGTGACACTTACTGATAATTATCTAGACTTTGCTTGGATACTTTTTATTGACATGGTGATTTTAACATGAGGTATACCATCCCAATTATAAAAGAAGAAAAACATTATACACTTTCACTATAGAAAAATCAGAAGATAAAAACAAGAAAAAAAGATATAAATCTTATATAAAGTAATCACCTAATGATAACTACTTTTAACATTTTAGTTTGTACCTTTTGAGGATCTGAAGTGATTTCCTTTGCAATACTCATAGGGAATAGTGTTTCTGAGTTCAATTCATTAGGAGTCAAAACTTTAAGAATCTCTTAATCTTTGTCCATCATAACCCTTGATTTGTGTTTCTACATCATCTTTATAATAACTAATTTTTTATCATAACTAATTTTTGTGATATTGTTAAAAGGTTTATTTAATAAAATCATCTAATGACGATAGGCTATTTATTTGGTTATGTTGTACAATCTTCCACACTTCCCACCCCATTATGCTTGTTTGTATAAAGTGCTCTGGGATTAAAGTGTTGGGAATGTTAGATTGTATGTAGTTTGTGCTAAGATTTTATGATTGCTTATGATTGGAGGACCAGGTGCTAGGATTTATATTCTGGTTAGGCATTTGAGAAATTGCATGGAGAAAGTGATTAATTAGCCAGGCTTTACTTCTGTCAGACCAAAGATGCCCTTCTACTCCTTTTGCAGTGAGAAACCTGTTATTTCAATTTCCCATTCTTTCAGGATGCCAAGGTCATGTCATGGTGGGATTATGGCTACCAGATTACAGCTATGGCAAATCGGACAATTTTAGTGGACAATAACACATGGAATAATACCCATATTTCTCGAGTAGGGCAGGTAAGGGATCATTTGAGTGTTTGGTGTGCAAAGTCTGTTGGGAAGTATGTCTCCCTGAGGTGATCATATGACTTGGGATTTTGCTCTGAGAATTGTACATTTGTTTTTCTAGGCAATGGCATCCACAGAGGAAAAAGCTTATGAGATCATGAGGGAGCTCGATGTTAGCTATGTGCTGGTCATTTTTGGAGGCCTCACTGGGTATTCCTCTGATGGTAATGTACTTAATTCTATTTCTAACTGCAGGGCATAGATTCTAAGAAAACTAGATGAATCTCCAATTTTTCTGTCTTTTTACGAATATCTTACTCAAGACTTTTCTTACATGGGAAGTTCCTAAGTTTTTGCAACTTGAGGTTTGGGTATTTTGATTTTTAATTTTTTTTTGCAACAAGTAGTAAGTAAATGTAAATAATTCTCATATAGGTACAGCATGTTATGATTGTCTAAAGACACAGGAGTTGTTTCACAACCATTAAAACATGAGGCTTGTGAAAATGAACTTAAGAATTAGCATTTTTTTTTAGTCGGTTTAAGCCATATAATCATTGGCCAGCTTAAAAAGTTTTTTAAAATATATGTATAAAATGCATATATATGTCTAAAATGTGTATATAGGTCTAAAATGGTATATGTTACCATGTACTGGGCAAAAAGATGTTCTAAGAAGAAACATCCAAATATACCTATTTATACTTTAAAAAGTTAAACAGTTCTGAAGGTTTTTTTTTTTGAGATGGAATCTTGCTCTATCTCCTGAGCTAGAGTGCCGTGGCATCAGCCTAGCTCACAGCAACCTCAATCTCCTGGGTTC
>VBSM01003227.1:503410-515287 GCA_008086735.1 Cheirogaleus medius | reverse complement strand
CGCCACGGCACTCTAGCCCGGGCAACCAAGTGAGACTCTGTCTCAAAAAACAAAAAACAACAACAATAAAAATAATACAAATTAAAAAAAAATACAGCATAACAAGTGTTTACATTGCATTTATACTGTATTCGTTATAAGTAATCTGGAGATGATTTAAAGTATATGGGAGGATATTTGTAGGTTATATGTAAATGCTACACTATTTTATATTAAGGACTTGAGCATCCACGAAATTGTTACTCTGGGGGAAAGTGGTCCTAGAACCAATCACACAAGGGTACTGAGGAACAATTATATTGTGCTATTCAGTGACCGACAAGTTTCAGTTATATTTTATTAACTCCTTGTAGTAGATAAGGAATTTAGCTCCTTGTATTACATCCCCCCTTTCTCTCTCATCTTTCTCAGTGTAGTTAATTTATAATTTTTGATTAAATCTGGATAAAGTATTTACAAAATCTTGCCTATGTAAATATTATTCACTGTTGAGTCAACCAGTACACTATGGTTACAGTCTTATCTGGAATAATTTTTGTTTTCCTAGAGTTAATAATTACCCCATATTTTCATCTTTGTTTTCTTTGAATATGTGGCTGCTTCTTAAAGATGTTCATATTTTAGATTATCTCTGGCCTCTGATATAGACAGACTTGACAAGTCCACCCAGTTAGTATATATAAAGTGTAAGTATAAAGTAGGAAGACTGGTTTTCTTGTGTGTCTTGTACAAGCAAAGTAAGAATGACAATAGCAGGGACATATGTCAGCAGACTTCAGCTTTCAACATAACTACACCAGCCCTATTTGGCTGTATGTGATAATAGGTTTTCTTTTTGTAATAAAAAAATCTAAATACTATAGAAATATATTTGATTGCATATATATATATGTGTGTATGTATATATGTACATATATATAATATGTTCGCTTATGTGTGGTAGAAAGGACAATCCCCCAAAGCCTAACCACTGTTTAAGTATCCATTGTTAACATCAATCTTTTGTTGCCTGCTGAGGTGAATAGAAGAATATTTTTAATGTTGGAATAAAAATGAATGTCATTATTTGGAATATAGTATAATTTTTTATGTGAAATTAAGGAAATTAGCAGTTCAAACACTTGACAAAATAACATGGAAAGAAATAGTGCTAAAGTCAAGAAGACTTGATTAGATTTATATTTTAAAGTAAACTTTGCGTTGAAGTATAATGTTTAAAAAGATGCAGATATTGTCAGCATATAGCTTGATGAATTTTCACCAAAAAACACACCCATGTAACCAGCACCCAGAACAAGAAACAGAACATTAATAGTGTCCTAGAATTCCTCTTCACACTCCCTTGTAATATCTATCCCTGTCTCCTGAGGATAACCACTATTCTGGCTTCTAATGCCATTTTTTTTTAAACAGACTTATTGAAGTATAATTGACATATTGCACACTGCACATATTTAAAATGCATAAAAAAATTGGTAAATTTTGACATATACATACGTCTGTGAAGTTTTGCCTGGTTTTATTTTTGAGACGTAGTCTCACTCTGTTGCCTGGGCTAGAGTGCGGTGGCGTCACCCTAGCTCATAGCAACCTCAAACTCCTGGGCTCAAGCAATCCTTCTGCCTCAGCCTCCCGAGTAGCTGAGACTACAGGCATGCGCCACCATGCCCGGCTAATTTTTTCTATATATTTTTAGTTGTGTGACTAATTTATTTCTATTCTTAGTAGAGACAGGATCTTGCTCTTGCTCAGGCTGGTCTCAAACTCCTGACCTTGAACGATCCTCCCACCTCGGCCTCCCAGAGTGCTAGGATTACAAGTATGAGCCACCACGCCCGGCCTAATTATGGTTCTTAAATGTTCTTAAATTAAACTTCCTTTGAATGTTAGTGTCATGGACAAGGTTTTTCCCTTTTGTAAGTCATGTTTATTTTATGTTACTTATTTTCTATTCCATGCTTATGCAGGTTTAAAAGAAACTATTTAGATCTGCTAGTAGTCCAGATTCTCTCATAGGAGAGTTTGATACAATACTACCCTTCTTTAACTTCTCCTTTTTTTGTAGCAACCATATATTAATATTTTGAGTTGTCCTTTATGCAATTCATATTATTTTCACTCTTCCATTCATGAAGCTTGCCAGGTTTTTTCTTCAGCCATACCTGCCAGAAAGCTCTAATACCAGTGCTCTATAATAGCTGAGTTGCTGTTCTAGGGTTTTGTTTTTGCTTCTGTTTCTGGCTGTCTGATCTAGGCATGTCTCTGTGCCTCATTTTTTCCATTTGTAAGATGAAGGTAAGAATGCAGACACTGCATGTAGATAGTAATATTACTTGGATGTTTACAGTGTGACAAAAAATGTATTAAAACGCTTTACATGCTTTTACTCATAATACCCTAACAGCCCTACTGTTGTAGATACTGTTATTTTTCTAATTGACAGATGAGGAAACTGAAGCACAGAGGTTAAGTAACTTTGTTAAGGTCATCCAGCTAGATTTGGTAGTGCTGGAACTCAAACTCAGGTGGTATGGATCCAGAATCAGTTCTTAACCACTGTGATATCCCTTGGAACCCTTTGCAGTAGTGCAGTAGGAATCTTACTTTCTTACGGATCAGTAATATTTTTTAGACTAACCATCCAGTGAAACATCTAGCAACTGATTTCCCTAAAACCAGTGGAAGCAATACAGAGAATGACAAAATCTAACAGATATCCTGAGTCAATGGTAGTGTCAGTATTTATGAAGCCTTGGAGTGTGTTTGACATAGAAATGTTGATTTCTTATATGTAAGCTTTGGAGGTGTGTAACTTTGCAGTTATAAGCCAAGAAGGATCAAACTTGTATCTTCTCTACTTTTTTGGTAATTTAGTTAGTGCTTTCCACTGTCCAATAGAAATAAAATGGGAGCCGTGTGTCATTTTAACCTTTCTATTAGCCACATCAAAATAATATAAAGAAACAGGTGAAATTAAGTTTAATAATTTTATTTAACTGAATATATTCATATCGAAACATTGCTATTTAATTTAACATGTAACCAAGGTATTTTATCCCCTTGGTGGTTTTGGGTTTTTTTGGACTAAGTCTTAAAATCTAGTGTGTATTTTATACTTAGAACACATGTTACTTTGGACTAGCCACATTTCAGGTGCTCAGTGGCTACTATGTTTGATACATGTGGCTAGTGGCTACTATATTTGATAGCTTAGCTCCAGTTAATACATAGGACCAATTTTCGTTGTGGCTTCAGTGTGGACTAATAGCATGGGATTTCTGCAGCCTAATAATTTCTAAGAAAAGTATATTTTGAGGGAAAATATTTTGCCCACACATTGATTTTCTTATTTTTACAAATTAGATTTAAATTGTACCATTCTCCATTAGAAAAATATGTTGGGGAATTTTCTTAGAAATACTCAGCTGCCTGGGTGCAGTGGCTTACTCCTGTAATCCTTGCACTTTGGGAGGTCAAGGCAGGAGGATCGCTTGAGGCCAGGAGTTCAAGACCAACATAGGCAACATAGCAAGACCTCATCTCTACAAAAATTTTTTTAAAAAATTGGCCAGGCATGTTGGTGCATGCCTGTGGTCCTAGCTATTTGGGAAGCTGAGAAAGGAGCATTGCTTGAGTCCAGAGTTCAAGGTTACAGTGCTATGAGGTTACAGTGAGTTATGATCATGCTACTGCAACAGAGCAAGACCCTGTGTCTGAAAAAAAAAAATTGGCCTAATTTAGCTCTAGCAACTTTTGCGCTGCAGCAGTTCTTTCTTTTTCCCCCGTAGATATCAACAAGTTTCTTTGGATGGTTCGGATTGGAGGGAGCACAGACACAGGCAAACATATCAAGGAAAATGACTATTATACTCCAACTGGGGAATTCCGTGTGGACCGTGAGGGTTCTCCAGTGCTGCTCAACTGCCTCATGTATAAGATGTGTTACTACCGCTTTGGACAGGTCTACACAGAAGCCAGTAAGTGATTCATAATAATGTTAATATTAATAACAGTGGTATTTTTATAATAGTGATAGCTAATACACAGTGTTTTTCCGTATGCCAGGCGCTGCTGTAAGTGGTTTAGTAACTCATTTAATCCTCACAAAACCCCAAAAAGTAGATACTAATATCGTCATTTTATATGTGAGAAAACTGAGGTGCAAAGAGGTTACTTAACTGTCCAAAGTTACATGACTAGTAGCAGAGTCAGGATTCAGATTCAGGCAGTCTGGTTCCAGATTCTTTTAACCATTGCTTTTTACTGTATCTTAGCAAAGGGTTTTACAGTGAAAAAAGGAAGGGGGATAGAGTGAGACAAAGGACTTTTCATTTCTTTAGATGAATACATTGAGAGTTATTTGATCAGGTTAAATCTTTCCTTCTGACGTCAACTTCTTGGTTTTGCACTAGGGAGAATTTCTGAAGTGAATGCAGGCCTTTGGCTTCTGTAGTGTGTTATAGAGGCCTCTGGATGACAATGCTCTGTAATAGAGGGGCTTGGAAGTCAGCTTCCTATCTCTTAGCAGAGATAAGCTCCATTGACTGCCAAGCATCATCTTGGACAGGACTTGAGTTAGGGTTACACTTGATTTGCCCTTACTACCTGATGCCCTTTTCTGCAGACCCCTAACTAACTTCAGGCTAAGGAATAACCATTCAATTAGTAGGTGATGTACCAAATCCATTTACTGTCTCTTTAGGAAATCAGCATTGTAGAAGGAAGTGTGTTCTTTTTTGTCCCTTTCTAGAGCGTCCACCAGGCTTTGACCGTGTCCGAAATGCTGAGATTGGGAATAAAGACTTTGAGCTTGATGTCCTTGAGGAAGCATATACCACAGAACATTGGCTCGTCAGGATATACAAGGTGAGCAGATGCTATACTATCTCAGGAAGCAACTTTCATGTTTGCAAATTGGTTCTAGTACTTAAAAATATGGGCCACATATTTCTCAAATAGGGAAATTTCTAATGACACCTGTGTCTGAAAAGTAGCTTGCAACTCACTCAAAATTTTACTTTTTATTTTAGATTGTTCTTAGAGAGTAGACATCCCAGTCTTCTGTCATTTTGGCAGTTGTTGCAGTGATATTTTTCCAGTTGGGACTTGACTCAACATGTTTCAGTAATTATTAGGCTTGAGGGGAAAAAAGAGGAAAAAAGTTCATGTTTATGTTTTTTGAGCTACATTTTCTTCTCTTCCATTGAAGAATTTATGGTATATAAAGTCACATAGAGTCACATGGGAGTGTGTTATATCTCTTACATAAGAAAAGATTGAGAACCCTTGATCTATGTAGAGGGTAGATCATTTACATTGCTCCTCACAGAGGTATGAAGGATTCGACAAAGCTAAAAAGAGAGTGGCTAGTCTCTAACTAGTGTTTGTTTATTCACAGCCCAAACCAGGCAGCAGAGTCCAACATAATTCCTCCTGCTCTGGGTGAATCCATTTCAGTAGAAAAACTCTCTAAAGTTGATCTGATTGTATGTATTAAACTGACATCTTTATGTTGCAGGTAAAGGACCTGGATAATCGAGGCTTGTCAAGGACATAAATATCACATCCAGCTCTGCTATGCTTCGCACTGAGCGCATCATATTTTAGGACGTTGAAGACTTTTTTTTAAAATATGAAGTTTATAAGAAACAGAGCCGGATGGGATTAGAATTGTTTGGAAGTTTTGGCCTGGATGCTATGGGTTGGGCTAAATGAACCGATTTTTATAATTCTGAGCAAGTTACCAAATGAAATGTCATGGCTTTACTTTGGTCAATTAAAGGGGGGAATTTTTTAAAAATGTGCCTTATTTGTTTTGACTTAAAACTGATTTGAGGAAGACAAAAGTTTATGCTGGGCTGATATAAGGATAGATAGCAGACCTCATCCATGCTCTTTGCTCCCTAAATGAGCTAAGGTAGGAACATCTTTCTCAAATCAGGAAAATTATTAAGGACTTGTTCAGATCCTTGATATACAAACCATTTTGTCATACTTTCTTCATTGCAGCACTTAGTAAAATTCCTTGTACACAGTGTGACTCAATACATTTTTATTGAATGAATAAATGTTTGTGGGAATGCCATTTCTTGGCAGGAAAGGCAGCTTTGTTACTATCATGTCTCCATTCTCAATGTCTCTTGTCCTTACAGGCTTTTTGACTTTATAAGGGATAGATGGTGGCTAGCCAGACCTTATCTCACCAGTACTCTTTGGGACTAGCCAGGCTTTTTTGTTTTGTTTTGTTTTAATTTTGAGCAGGAATAAATCAAGTGTGACTAAATCAGCAGTTTTGAAGACTCAAAGAGTGAAATTGTTTTATTAATGGAGTGGAAGAAACTTTTCCAACTTTATATATGGAGCTTGATGATCAGTAGATGCTTTTGAATCAGCTTAAATATAATCATAGATATTTATTTGAAATTTAGCTTTTTAGTACTCTCACTTGTCCATGATACAGTAAATGGTGCTTTGCTCATTTCCTTTAGACTATGCACTAAAACTCTTGTGGTTATTCAAAGGTGAGCTTCTTTCTCCCTTAGTCTTAGCCTATTTGTTGCTATTGCCTGGTTTTGAAGCCCTTGCCAAATAATCAACAAATTGGAAGGGGGAAGCATTGCTAGTAGCAGGTACCTAGAGAGCAGTGCCAACTGACAAGAAAAGAGAAACTTGTTAAAAATATTTAACTCAAAAGCACAGTGGTTCCCATGTTTTGGGGGATTTTTTTGTTGTTTGTTTTTAGACAGAGTCTCTCACTCTGTCTCCCAGGCTAGAGTACAGTGGCATCATCGTAGCTCACTGCAACCTCAAGCTCCTGGGCTGAAGCGATCCTTCTGCCTTACCTTCCCAAATAGCTGGGACTACAGGTGCCTGCCACCACGCCTGGCTAATTTTCCCATTTTATGGAGAGATGGGGGGGGTCTCGCTCTAGCTCAGGCTGGTCTTGAACTCCTGGCCTCAAGTGATCATCTTGCCTTGGCCTTCCAAAGTGCTAGGATTATAGGTGTGAGCCACCCCATCCGGCCCCCCATGGATATTTCATGTCAGGACAAAGAGCCTTATTTTCAGCATAGTAGGACATTGCATGTATTTTACTACATATGACCTATCACTGATGTATATAAACCCTAAGTCATTAACAAAAGACAATTGTTTAGTGTTACCTGTTTAAGAAAATAGGAGGAATTACATGACTTAGATTAAGTCAAAATGGTGCTCATAAAGGATAGGCTCAGGTATACTTTTATATACCCAGGGAACTTAGCCTTCCAAATCAATATATATACCATGTTCTTGGTGAGATTTAGATTTGATATAATATTTGATTTATAATATGTAAGTAAATTACTTGATTTAGATACTGAATTCCTCCTTAGTGGAAGAGGTTATTCTGAATTTTATTTATCAATATGATTAATACCAGTTAGAGATCATTAATGATCTTCCTCTATAGTATTAATGGGATTTAACCCTTTAACTTTTCACTATAAATGGTACTCTTAGGATTTTAATTTTGTTACTTTTCTAGGCTGCATGAAGCTATCTTTTTAAAAAATGTACTTTTCATTTTCACTGTTATTGTGCACTTAGTGTAAAAAACTCAAATTTAATTCTAAAAAGTAGCAACACTGTCTTCCACTCCCCAGAGGCAACCACTTTTAACTCTGATTCTCATATTGCTTACCTTTATATCATTAAATAATTTTTATTTTGCTACATTTTGGTTTTTTAATTTTAGGCATCACATGTTGACTTTCTGTTGTGGAAACTGAAGATTCAGCTCTTTTTTTTCACCATCCTTTTATTCCTAAGGACACACACATTCCTCTATTATGGTTCTAACTATAGTTATTATTTCTATATATTATAGTTCTATTATAATAATTCTATTTAGTAATATTTAGTTCTATTATAATTTAGGCTAGATCAGTATTTAGTTTTTATCTTAGTTCACAACTAGGCAATGTAGTATAATGTTACTACTTTTCTTTTCCTGCATAACTTTTTTTAGGGAGTTTTTCATTTGTTTTTTGTACTTGTCACTAATTTCTCCCCCAGTTCTTCATTTGTGCCAACTTCCTTTTTCTATGTTGAGAAACATTAGGTATTCATTTGTAGGGCTATCTGGTGTTTATGTTCCAATTTGGATTGATTTACTGTGTAGGTTTGCTGCACACCTCCTGCGTTGGTGTATCCTTTTGCTGTCATATTGTATGTGTGTGTCAATCCTCTGACTTCTTTCTTGATTTATCACCTCAAAGTGCCTTCCTGAGAAAGTATTTTTGGGAGATAAATTTCTCGAGAACCTTGCATGTCTCTTGTCACACTTGATTGATAGGTTGGCTGGGTGTAGAATTCCAGATTAGGAATAATTTTTCTTTAGGATTATTGTGACAGCATTACCCCATTGTTTTCTATCTTCCAGTTTTTTGGGGTTTTTTTGTATGCATCCATTCCCTATCACCCTCACTCCAGACCTCTTAAGATTATCTCATTGTCTGTAATGTTTTGAAATTTTCCCGATAATGTGTCTTGAGTAGGTCATCCATTGTGCTGGGTAGTTTAGATTTTTATGTATGGAAAGTCAATTTCTTCCATTCTGGGAAATATTCTTACATTATATGTAGATTCCCCCAACCTTCTTTCTCTTTCTGAAAAATAGTTATTTGGATGTTGGACTTCCTGAATTAATCTCCTAATATTCTTATATTTACTCTTCTATTTTTTTATCATCTTCATTCTTAGAGATTTCTTCAACTTTTTTTTCTAATCTATTTAGAATAGTTTTCTTTTTTCTGGTATCATATTTACATGTCCAAGAGGTTTTTTTGTTGTTTGAATATTCCTTTGGACATTTTTTAAATTAAAGACTTTCTTAAATTCTTGGTTGACTGCTCCTTTGCTCTTCAAGAGTGGGACTCTCAAAAAGCTGTTGAAAGGTCTGTTTTGGGGGGTATATGGGGCTTATTGATGTGGGTTTCAGTCTACTGTGATCTGGCTGGGCTGTTACATTGTGAAATGTCTCATATTGGTATCTTTAGATTTTTTTTCTCTTACATAGGTAAGATTCCCTCAAGAAGGCTTGTTATTCTCTTACTGAAGGATATAAGCCAGACTGTCAGCTTTCTGAAAGTAAGGAAAGAAGTTTTACAGGCTCAACCTTTAGGGCATAAACTTAATGCCTCTGTTTTCAGTAAAATACTCAAGTTTTTAACTATGCCTAATGCTCTCCATTTAGATACCATGCATCAACCCTCTCAAGTCTTGTACCAGCTTTGGGGAGGGGCAGTTCCTTGGTTATATGGAGGAGGGAGGGAATGCAGGGGTCTATTTGTTTCTTACATAGTCTTTCAACCTACCCTGTTTTTAGCCCACTTTCACCTCCACCTTCAGTTACTTGGTGTCACCAGTTCAACTTGAGCCTTTAGAGATTTCTGTGATGTAGATCAAGTTGCTTTTTCACTTCCCATTGTTAGTTCTGGGATTCATCTTTATTTCATTTAATTACTTTTCACCTAAAGGCTTTCTACGTTCCAAAATTTTGGGTCTCATACTCTATTCTAATGGGTTATTGTCTTTTACAAAGGATATATTAATTAAGACACATAGGAACTGTGCAGGTCCTCCTGTTTTCTGCAGTGTTGTTTTCAGCAGTGAAGAAACTAGAGAAAATGGGATAAATGACAAAATGATAAAAACTTGCTTTTTACTACATGAAACCTAAATTGTGATGTCATGGTTAAAAACTTCACACATAATGATTTGAAGAGTTTTGCTCTTCATTTTTGTCCCTGACTTTGCTTCTTTAAAACATATGTGTGTTTTTGCATATTTTACTGTTACCAGTATTACAATACCTAGTTACGCTGAGTATATGTGGCCCAGTTTTAAGGAGTGGAGAATTGAATGGAGATGATCTTGCCTCTGCCTTGAGTTCCCAGTCTAGTTTACTGTAAGAATACTGGTTTTAGTTTTTCCCAACTTTTGTTCCCACGTCCTTTTCCTCAGAATTTACTTTCTCATTCAAATGAGTTTTTCTACCTTTTTATTTGCATTATGAAATTTATTCTGGCTTCTACCTGCCTGTTTCTTACACATTAAGAAGTGTAAGCGAGGCTGAACTAAAGCATTGTTTTGGAGCTTGTTCACAGACAAGGCAACATTGGTTATCCTGACACTACCTCAAGCGCAAAAAAAATTGCTTTCTTTCTCTGCACCCCTCCCCTCACACTTAACGTGTGGCCATTTTTGATGCCTCACTCCCACTTCAAAGTTCCTCTCATTCGTCACAGGATCATTTCTCAACAGCTGTTGCTAATTTCTCGGTCCTAGCAGTATGGGTACAGCACACTAAAGTTTACAAAGCGCTCTGCAGCACGTTATTGACTGTAATCCTCACAATCCTGTCTGGCAGCAGCGCCAGGTGCTCAGAGGTCACGGGTTGGTGGGTTTACATAGGTATCCGAGCAGCCGTTCAGGACCGCAGCGTCCAGGAGCAAAGCGTCCAGCACGGCCTTGGTGCACGGTGCACGGAGCACGGTCGGTCGTGCGCTAACTCGGGATGGAGCCTTCGGCTCCGCCCAGGAGCGCCCGAGCACGACCCAGCTGAGCTTCCCGCACCGGATACCATTTCCCATTTGGGCTCAGACGTCAATTCGAACCCATGCGGTCGGCAGTCCTTAAATCTCTTCAGCCGGGTCTCCCTCGGACTGCAAAGGAAGCCTGAGTGATAACGACAACCTCTCAGCGCTGGTGGTCCGCACTCATCAATCTTCAGAGCGGCTGGACCCGGGGACGCGCGCGGTCCTGCTTTACGACAAGGGCGCGCGCGTTTGCGACAGCGTGACGCCAGGAGGTTTTGGCGGGAAAAGCGCTGCATTTGGATTCCTGTGGTGGCGGGCTCAGGACAGCTCGGTGAGGAAAGGGCGGCTTGTAGGGTGGGAAAGGATTCCGGAGAAGGAGTTCAGAGTCTGAATTAGTGAGGAAGGGCAAGGTGAGAGGAAGTTAGCAGTGACGAGCGAAGGAGGGTGGAGAGACTCCCGCGAAGGGGCGGTTTTCGGAGGGTGGAGGTATGTGGTACCAGGAGGTCCTTGTAAAGGCAGGACGGGCGACACTACTCCTCTGCTGTCTGGGAACCCCAGAAATTTGGGCGTCGTCCTGGGTCACCAGCCCTTCCTTCCGCTGCTGGGGCAGTTTGGCCCCGCCCCGGGCTCCTCCCGGCCTTTGGGACCGATGAGGGTGGGGTGGAATTGGAACTGAGCAAGTGAGGGGGGGGAGGCGCTGCAGCAGGCGTATTCTTCCGTGCCCCACCAGCCTATACCCCCTTATTCTCCTTCCCAGACGCTCACTCTCCCACCCCTCCCCCAGTCGTTCCCTAGAAATCATTTGTCCCCCAACTGCACCACACTATTAACTTCCTCTGAGGCTTGAGGCAGAGTTTCAGGCTTCGGTGTGCGTGGGAATGGGGATTGTGATTTACACGATAAAATGCCTAAATTTTGAATACTTGCTTGTGCTTTAAAGACTTGTATAAATATAGATGAGATGTAAGGGGAAACCAGGAGCTGTTATTTATAGTGGGAGTCATGGCAAGTGGCAGGGTTCACTGGCTTTACAGGTGATCTTGCACTAATCCTCCATCTTTTCTGGATTCCTACCTGTTATAGCCGCGGTGCCCGGTGGAGTCATGGCAGTACCCTTTGTGGAAGACTGGGACTTGGTGCAAACCCTGGGAGAAGGTGCCTACGGAGAGTGAGTTTGAGTCTCTTCACGCTTGCTTTAGTTTTCTGTCTGTTGTCTGAGTACATATTCGTTGTTTTGGAGTTGTTAATTCTAGTAGAGTGGTGCCTTAGAGGATAGATTTCTTTTTTTTTTTTT
>VBSM01003227.1:489600-503310 GCA_008086735.1 Cheirogaleus medius | reverse complement strand
ACATTTTCTTTGTAAAGAGCTGGGAGAGAGAGTGAAATCATTGTTTCCCTTCCCACATATTTCTTCTCAGGGGGTTTAAGTGTAGTGGTAATAGACTCTGGACACTGCCTGCCTGGTTTCAAATCCTTACCTATTGGCCATTGTTTTGTGATCTTAGGCAAGCTTCCTAATGTCATTGTGTACCTTTGTTTCCTCATCTGTAAGATGGCAACATTAGTATCCATAGGTGCTTAGACAGTTAGTTACCATAGGCATATATACAGTGGAATGAATGTTAGGTAATATTGTTAAAATTATGATTAGAACATGTATATTTGTGATGTGGCATAGAATTGCTATTATCCCAATTTAGTTTATCAAGCCTTTACTAAATGACTTGTGTGTGTACAGCATAATGAATTCTTTGGAGTGTTAGCTATTGTACTTCACCTTTCAGAAAGGAGTAGTATCTGTTGAGAACATGGCAGAAACCATTTCCTTGGTTTCTCCTTGGTGGAGAAAGTAATAAAGGTAAAATAGTTTTGGATGAGTCATATTTAATCTTTTTAAATTTTAAAAGAAATGAAATTCAAATGTCTGTAATGTCACAACCCTTTTTCTTTTCCTGTTTAGAGTTCAACTTGCTGTGAATAGAATAACCGAAGAAGCAGTTGCGGTGAAGATTGTAGATATGAAGCGTGCCATAGACTGTCCAGAAAATATTAAAAAAGAGATCTGTATCAATAAAATGCTAAATCATGAGAATGTAGTGAAATTCTATGGTCATAGGAGAGAAGGCACTATCCAGTATCTATTTCTGGAGTACTGCAGTGGAGGAGAACTTTTTGATAGAATAGGTATGGAAAAGTTTCAAGATAATTATTCTATCAAACAAGTTTTTAAACTTGTGTTTTTAATTTTTGATATGCTGTTTGGTCATTGTCCTTTCAGAATTGCTTGTGCGATAGTGAAATTGTCTTTATTTTTGCTACAATTTATATTAACACATGAAAGCATATATAGAGTCACTGAAAGAAAACTTTTCCCAAGTTAAATATGTGATTTTGATTGGAATTGCTGTTTTATAGAATTTAAGAATGTTAAACTTTAGTTTCATGTAATGTGTAACTATATAATTTTTTTCTCTATAGGCATTCTAGTTATGTGAAATCATTGTATACATTCATAGATCCAAAATAGTAGCATGTTTCTTTGTTTAAATGAAATAATCAAGAATTTTCTAGGATTGCTTTATATATATTAAGTAAATTCTGTGTTTGCTACTTAAATGTTCTATATAGATTCAAAGGATTGATGTTACAGAACACTGAGAAGTACATAAAAATATTCTGTGGTTCTAAATTTATTATTATTTTTAACCACTAGACCCCAAGGACTAAATTTATTATTTAAAGTTATTGTATTAACAGTTAAAAACTGATTACAGGTGCTAGAATTTCTGATATGAATATCAGGAGAGAATTAGGGGTAAAAGAAATCAGGAGTTAATGGGAGAAATCAAAATATACAAAGATAACTGACAAAAGAACATTTCTTAATAAGACTGTGTTTCCTGAAGGGACTTCACAGGCATTTATGGCTTTGTAGTGTGAAATTAAGTTTTGTTAATTTTTTTTTCACTGTCCCTTTCAGTGAAGTGTATGAAGTTTAAATCTGTTAAATACTTAGTGAAATTGGCTTAGATTTGTCCAGAATTATTCTTTGGCAATTATATTTCAGGAATAGGAAAAATATTGACATAACATTTAGAAGAAATAGGGGAGAATTTGAAAGATAGCAAATAAATCAGAGTTAGTAGAAGAGTAAACAGGGGCTTTCCAGTCATGGATCACATTCTTAATTTGGATGATAGTTTGTTATTTCTCTATAATTTTCCTGTGATGTTAGTTCATTTTTGCCATTTAACAGATGTGAATATGTGAGTTAAGTCTTGTATATGTCAGTGGACTACTGATTCTTTTGTTGGCATTTGATTCTGTTTGCTAAAGTACAGTCATAGGTGTTTAAATTAAGCAGCTCTGTGGTTGATGCCTGATTATCCAATATACTTTTATGATTAATTTTATAGAGCCAGACATAGGCATGCCTGAACAAGATGCTCAGAGGTTCTTCCATCAACTCATGGCAGGAGTGGTAGGTAGAATTATCTCTTTTCTTATTACTTAAAATTAGTACAAATGAAATAAATTGCCATATTCTGGTGTGTTTCCTCTGCCTCTCCCTTAGGTTTATCTGCATGGTATTGGAATAACTCACAGGGATATTAAACCAGAAAATCTCCTGTTGGATGAAAGGGGTAAGTTAAGTGTTTTGTCACTGCTACCTAAATTATTTTAATACAGCTATACAAGACAGGATCAGCAAGTCTTTTGTATTACTGAAATTTCAAAACACATCTGAAAAGTCAAGGAAATTTGGGAACCTTAGTATATTTGAACTTCACAAGTGTTTTATGATACTGTTGTGGATAAGTTAGAGAAGGCTGAGTTAGATGCAAGGCTAGCTCACTAGATGAGTAATTTTAAGGATAAATGTAAACAATTCTTTCTTGGATCAATAAAGAGAAGTTTCTGTTGGAATACCCCAGACTTTAACCTTGTCCTGTTTACCCTTTTTGTTTATGACTTGGATAAAGATGTAAGAAGTTTAGCTATATGTTATGAATTCCATTAAACTGAGAGGGATGGATAGTGAAAGCTTTAGCTTATAGAGTCATGATCAAAAAAGATGAAAAATGTCAGCTGTATGAGGCAGTAGTTTTTATGTATTTTGTTTAATGCTCTATTCTTAGTGTTAGAATAGTGCCTGACAAATAGTAGGCTTTCAAAAATATTTGTTGAGTAAATGAATTTAGCAGTCCAGAGAGGTGGGTCAAGTCTAACGGTTGTTTCTAGTAGGGAAAAATCTAGTATTTGGATTGAAAAAACTAACCAAGTGAAGTTGAATGGCATGTTCTTGGCAGCAAAATGGGTTAAAAAAAAAAACATTTAGTAGGCAGTAAACTTAATGTTAGTCACTTGTGTGATGCGGTTATAGAAAACTAATGTGCTGCTATCTAGAATGAGGAATTTAGCAGTCCAGCACTACTCTCATGAGGCTACACCAGAAACACTGGGTTTCCTGGGTCCACACTGTAAAAGGCATGTATACCACTGAAGTACTTTTATAGAATGACCAGAATGATGAAAAGGCTATAAACTATGCAAAATAAGGTAATCGAAGGAACTCAGATGAAACTTGCTAATTGTTAAATATGATTCTTTATAA
Source organism: Cheirogaleus medius (assembly GCA_008086735.1). Lineage (NCBI taxonomy): Eukaryota > Metazoa > Chordata > Mammalia > Primates > Cheirogaleidae > Cheirogaleus > Cheirogaleus medius. The sequence goes on along the minus strand of VBSM01003227.1, from coordinate 500,043 downwards.
CATGTGGGTGAAAACTATATCAAATCGATTTGTATTCATTCAAGGATAGCCCTCATTAATGTATCTGTCCAAAAATGGAATAGGGTGCTTTGGAATTTAGTGTGTTTATGACCTTAGTGTCAAACATTGGATTATATATATAATTATCAGGGATATTATTGTAAAGGATATTTAAACATTGATTGGCTAGTTAGACCAAAGTACTTTCAAGATTTTGTCCAACCCTGAGGTTTAGTTATTTAGCTTTCTACAAGTTTTTCATAAGGCACAAAGCAAAATTTTAGATTTTCAGAAAATTTGGGATATGAGGAAAAAAGGAGCCATAAGATGCTCTGTTGATGAATCCTGAGAAATGAGAGAGCAGTGCAAGCCGTGAGGATTCCTTTTGCTTCCGCTTTTCATGCTGTTCCATTACTTTGTGAATGCTAATAGCTTTGGTATTGCACCCAAAGCCATCTCACTTCTGTGTATAAGAGAAGACATGTTCTCTGCATCCATCTCCTCGCAGAGCTACATGAACAGACGTGAGTTTAGGGTGTGTACTTTATTTACTTTTTAAATACATACAGAGATGGGGGTCTTACTTTTGCTCAGGCTGGTCTTGAACTCCTGACCTCAAGCAATCCTCCTGCCTTGTCCTCCCAGAGGGCTAGGATTAAAGGTGTGAGCCACTGTGCCCCCAGCCAAGGACATGTATGTACTTTAATGTGGTTGATAATTTTAATCACATCCTGCAAAACATTTAGTTTAGGTGACCTTTTTTTGGCTAGCTAGCATTTCTCTGTGGATGACACAGTGTGTAGACTCACATTCAGAAGCAACCTTCTTGACCTGAGTAGTGAAACCAGAAAGCCGTCCAGTCATGGCGGTTGCTCCATCCATACATATACTAACACAAAATGACCAGATCAGTTATCCTGATATGTAATCATTCAAAGACTTGAATAGTTCTGTAGCTGTGGTGGTATTGGTTGCCAACAAAAGTGCACACAACATATCCACATGCACATCCTCCTGAAAAATACATCGCACAAAAACAAGCATTGTTGCCTTCTTGTCAACATTGGTAGACTTATCAGTCTGGATTGCGTACCATGATGACTCACTCATTTTCTCTAACAATTGTGCCTCAGTATCCTCTGCTATTTCATCAATTTGTCTAGTTATGGTACTAGTTATGGTGTAAATTAGATCATAGGATATATGCATTTATGTGTATGTGGATTTTATTTTTTATCCTGTTAAATATATTTACATAGCATACAAATATTTATATTTAAAACTTAAAAATTCAGGTATACAAACTTTTTATAAAATGTCTAATATGTGTTATAAAATATGATAAACGTCTATCTACTCATCTGGCTTAAAATATAAAACATTATTCATTTGTAAGAATGCTGTCAGTGGTGGTGTTTATAATATAGCAGAAAACTGGAAACAGCCCAAATGTCTACCAACAGTAAAACAGATAAGTTACGGAATGGATGATTTATATCTACAAGCAATAACAAGGCTGAATTTCAGGAATATAATGATGTAGAGCCGAAAAGGACAGTTGCAAAAGAATTCATATGGTCTGATTCTGTATGAAGTTCAAAAATATGTAAAACCAAATGTATTGTTCAGGGATCCAAATGTGGGCAAAAAATCACAGAAAAGCAAGGGTGCCAGGCATGCGGTATTGTGCACCTGTAATCCCAGCCACTTGGGAGACTGCGGTGGGAGGATAACCTGAGTCCAGGAGTTTGAGACTATCCCAGGCAACCTAGTGAGACCTCCATCTCAATTTTAACACATTGACTGCTATACTAGAAAAAAAATTTTTTCCTTGGGGCCACAGTGTTTTATTACAAAAATAGGATAAAAACTTCAAAAACAAAATGATCCTTTCTAATTTAATAAAAAAATTATTTTTTATTGTTTTCTGTGTGTGAGTTATATGCAACTTGAAAAATAGTTCTTGCGGCTTCCACAGTGAAGAGGTGTGAGTTACATATGCTTCACGAGTCCCTGGGCTGAAAACTAGTGTGAGTTAAATACAATTCACATGGCAGTTAATGTGATAAAAATAAATAAATGAATAAATAAAAAGAAAAGGGCATAATAAAACAATTCAGAATGGTGGTTACCTCTGAGAAGGTAGGGGAGGGAATGTATTCAAGGAAGTATTTACAGGGGATTTCAAAGGAAATAGAAAATTCTTAAAGTGAGTGGATGTTTATTATTTATATCTTATAAAATCTTTTGTTTCCCTTCAATATTTAGTAATAGTATTTAAAAAAAAAGTTATAAAAGATTACCAGTATTTAAAGTCTTCCTGTGTATTCCTCCACAGATGTTCTCCCTTTCTCAGAGGTAACAACATTCCTAAATTTTGAATTTATTATATGTAGTTCTATGTGCAGTTCTAACATAATACCTGAGTATTATGTTGCAGATATAATGAAAGAACAAAATCCAAGGAATGTCTTAATAATGGCTTAGTATTTTAAGTGCTTATTGTTTGTAAGTAACTTGGAACTCTTAATTCAGTGATTGTCCACATTGTATCATATTTAGCTACTAAAAGGATAATCACAGTAGCTGCCTCCAAAGTCACATACTGGTAAACGTCATCAGTGGTTTACATATCATATTGTGTGAATGTATTTGATTTTTTAAAAAAATCAGTTTCCTATTTTGGGACATTCGTTTCTAACTTAAAAAAAAATCGAACAGTGATGATTGTTCTATAAATTTGTGCACAGGCCCAATACAAGAACTGGGTCATGTTATAATATTTGTTATGCCACTAGCCTTTTTCCCCCACTTATACTCTATTCCATGTTTGTGCATACAGATATACCTTTTTTTTAAACAACTACCTCCATAGTTTTCATTGTGTGCATATAATAATCATTTCTTTATTGGTGGGCAGTTATTTTCAAATAATATAGCCATGAATATGTTTGTGAATTTGTGGGATTATTCTGTGGATATGGTCCTAGGAGTGAGAATTGTTAGTTCAAAAAGTGAATATTTCAAAATTTAGCATCTTTTGCCAGATTGCCTTCTGAAAAGATTTTTACCAGTTGACACCTCTGATAATAGATGGCCTTCCCTAACTTCTAAGACCAGGTTAGATTCCATTGCTCTAAAATCCTGTGTTCTGTATTTTCATAACCTTCACAAGTGTTTTCTATTGTCCATCTTCTTCACTGATTTATCTACTGCCTGCATTGGCTAGCCCAGTACCTGTCACTTGGTTACAGTAGGGACCCACTAAGTGTATGTTAAGTTGAAAGTCCTGCCTGCGGTCTGTACATGTTGAAGATGGTAAGTTAGGGTGAAAGTTCATTCTTCAGGGTTTTTTTGTACAGTTTCTCCTTGTTTTCTCAGCTTAGCCACATTGCCAAGAAGTTCTTGTGATTTGTGGTTCTTTAGTTTGGTGTGTTTTCATATATTTTCTTCTTGCCAACTGGGTTTGTTTGCTGCTGAGAAAGTTGTGCCCAGTATATTACTGATATCTCCTTCCTGAACTCCACACTATCTAATAAAGGGCTTTGCTCTGCTTTCAGCCAAAGTTTGGAGTGCTGTTTTCCAGAAGAGAGCATCTTTCTTTAATCTGGTCCAAACTATTTTGTGTGTTGAAGATATTTCTCTTAAGTTAATAGACAAGATGTGGCTTTTTTTCTAGTTTTAGCACAGATGATGATGTCTTTTTTTTTTTTTTTTTTTGAGACAAAGTCTCATTGCATTGCCCAGGCTAGAGTGTTATGGTGTCAGCCTAGCTCACAGCAACCTCAAACTCCTGGGCTCAGGCGATCTTCCTGCCTCAGCCTCCCGAGTAGCTGGGACTACAGGCATGCGCCACCATGCCCGGCTAATTTTTTTTTTCTATATATTTTTAGTTGGCCAATTAATTTCTTTCTATTTTTAGTAGAGACAGGATCTCGCTCTTGCTCAGGCTGGTTTCGAACTCCTGAGCTCAAATGATCCTCCCGCCTTGGCCTCCCAGAGCGCTAGGATTACAGGCGTGAGCCACCACGCCCGGCCTATTCTTTCTTTTTTCAAATTTCTTTTTTATTTTGGTCATTTTAAGGTAGAGAGTTTTTATAAACCTTAAGTAACACCAGTGATTTTTCCAATAAAACTTAATTCCTTTAAGTATATCTGTTTGTAAAACATTTTTATTCAGTGCCATCCTTTTTTCTTTTGGTTTAGATAATCTCAAAATCTCGGACTTTGGCTTGGCGACAGTGTTTCGACATAATAATCGAGAGCGTTTGTTGAACAAGATGTGTGGTACTTTACCTTATGTTGCTCCAGAACTTCTGAAGAGAAAAGAATTTCATGCAGAACCAGTTGATGTTTGGTCCTGTGGAATAGTACTTACTGCAATGTTGGCTGGAGGTAAGAGCTATTTAATCATGATAAAACACCTGTCCTATGAAAAGCCTGATGTGTTATACCAAAATAAATGAAATAAATCAAGAGAATCCATATTTATATAATAGTATTTTAATAGCATCTTAATCAGTTTGGGCTGCTATAACAAAGTATCATAGACTGGGTGGCTTATAAGCAACAGAAATTTACTTCCAGTGGAGGCTGGAAGTCTGAGATTAGGATGAGATTATGGTTGGTAAGGGCCCGCTTCCTGATTCACAGGTGGCCATCTTCCTGTGTCTTCTCATGGTGGAGAGCAGAGAGAATAGTAGCAAGCTCCATTGTGTCTTTTCATTATTATTTTAAAATCTTTATTTATTTTGTTAGAGACAGAGTCTCGCTCTGTCACCCAGGCTGGAGTGCAATGGTGTTATCATAGTTCACTGTAACCTAAATGTCCTGGGCTCAAGCAATCCTCCTGCCTTAGCCTCCTGAGTAGCTAGGACTATAGGTGCATGCCACCACACCTGGCTAATTTTTTTTTTTTTAGAGAGATGAAGTCTTGCTATTAATATGTTACCCAGGCTTGTCTTGAACTCCTGGCCTCAAGTGATCCTTCTGTCTTGGCCTCCTAAATCACTGAGATTATAGACATTAGCCACTGCAATCTGGCCTATAGTGTCTTTTTATAAGGGCACTAATCCTATTTATGAAGGCTACCACCCTCATGACCTTATCACTTCTCAAAGGCCCCACCTCCAAATACCCTTACGTTATAGGTTAGAATTTCAACTATGACTTGAGGGGACACAAACATTTAGTCCATTGCAAGAAGTAATTTATTTATAAATAGCTTGGAACTTTTAACCCCAAAGGTCTTTTTAAAATGAAGTATGTATGGATATTAAATGAAAAATCACAACAGCTATCTCCTTTAAGATTCATGTAAACAGTTTTAAAAAGACTAGGGCAATAAGTGGTTTATTGGCCAGTCGCAGTGGCTTACGTCTGTAATCCTTAGCACTCTGGATGGCCCAGACAGAAGGATTGCTAGAGGTCAGGAGTTCAAGACCAGCCTGAGCAAGAGCGAGATGCTGTCTCTACTAAAAATAGAAAAATTAGGCAGGCATCTGTGGCGTGTGCCTTTAGTCCCAACTATTCAGGAGGCTGAGGCAGGAAGATCTCTTTAGCCCAGGAGTTTGAGGTTGCAGTGAGCTACGATGATGCCACTGCACTCTACCCCAGCAATGGAGTGAGATTCTGTCTTAGGGGTGGCGGCGGGGGGGGGGGGGGGGGGGGGGGGGGGGGGGGGGGGAAGAAGTGGGTTCATTTATCTTTGAAGTGCCTCTAAAGTTTCTGAGTTGGCATTATTAGATTGAAAACCATATTGAATTAATTTGTAGGTTACTTTTCATGGATTTGGATTAATTTTTTTTAATTCTTATAATGATATAAACACTCAGAAAACTGGAACTTTTTTTACTTTTAGAATTGCCATGGGACCAGCCCAGTGACAGTTGTCAGGAATATTCTGATTGGAAAGAAAAAAAAACATACCTCAACCCTTGGAAAAAAATCGATTCTGCTCCTCTAGGTAACTGTGCTACCTTGATCGAAAATACTGATTTCTTGAATAATGAAGTCTTGTGCTATTTGAATTTTTTCTTACGTTTTGTTCTTTTGAACTTATAAATGATCACAAATAATCCATGATCCTTGTACATAGATTAGAAAATATAAATAAAAATTGAGGAAAACATAACCCTTTAATCCTAGAATTCAGAAATAGCTTTTTAAAAATATTTTGGGAAATGTATATTTAGGATAGCTTGAATCTGTGCACTTGGATAGCCTTTTATTTAAAAAAGAAAAAAGAAAAATTTGATATATGCTTTGATACTTTATTGTAAGTACAATCATGTGTCACTTAATGACAGGGATACGTCCTAAGAAATGCGTTGTTAGGCGATTTCATCGTTGTGTGAACATTGTAGAGTGTACTAACACAAACCTAGGTGGTATAGCCTCCTACACTCCTAGGCTATATGGTATATAGCCTATTGCTCCTAAGCTACCAATCTGTATAGGGTGTTACTGTATTGAATACTGTAAGCAATACTGTAACATAGTGGTAAGTATTTGTGTATTTAAACATATCTGAACATAGAAACAGTAAAAATACAGTATTGTAATCTTATAGGATCATTGTCCTATATGTGGTCTGTTGTTGACTGAAACATTGTTATGGGGTACATGACTATATATATGTATATATATATAAAATAAATATATATTAAAGTATATATGTTTTTACACAAAATGGGATCATACTACACAAGCTATTGCATAACCAGTTTTTTTGGTTTTAATGCTCTGTGAACATTTTTCCCTAACTATAATTGTAGGTCTACATCATTGTTTTTAAAGGCTGGGATGGTATTCTGCTATATAGATATTCCTTACTATACTCATCCAATTCACTTTGTTGGAGATTTAGATTTTTTTTTCTAAATTTTCACTATTATAAAAGAGAGATGATCAGCATCCATGTAATTTAATCTTTGCACATATCCTTAAATTATTTACTTAAATCCTCAGAAACAAAATTACAGGTTTGAGGATGTATATAGTTTTAATGGTTATGGCATATTTTGCCAAATTGCTTTCCAGAAGTTTGTACCATTTCATTGGTTTACATTTTTTAACCTAACAGGCCTATATATGATACTGTTTTGAATTTTTAGTGTAAATAAAACACCAATGAAGTTGTATACTGTTTATGTATTTATTAGCTTTTGTCTATTTTGCTCATTTTTGACAAGGAGATTTTCTTACCACTTTAAAGTATGTTTTTTAGCATATTAATGTTATTAAATATTTAAATATTTGTGTTTGTTACAAATATTTTTTACAATTTGTCATTTATTTCCATTTTGTTTATACTATATTGACATGTAGAAGTTTTATATTTTTCAAATCTATTATCTTGTCCTTTGTAGTTTTTGACTATATTGTCATGTTTGGAAAAGTCTTTTCTACCCCCAATATTATTTATAAAAAGCTTCCCTTTGTTTTCAGTTAATGTTGTCACGTAGGGAGAAACATTTTCACCCTGTTCTTGTTCTCTTTATTTGCAGGCAGTTGAGAATCAGATGTAGGAAGAATAGTGTAAGATCCAGACCGCAGCAAACAACAGCTCCATGAAATTTAAGCAATAATTGCTTTATTGCTTTATTTTTTTTCTCTTCCCCAGAAATAATATTTAGAAATAAGAAGGCCAGTAGAGAATGTGTTCCCTACCACAAGCCATAGGTTTTTCTAATCTGCATGACTCTCTTATAAATGTTCTCTTAATGTTTTGTTTTCAGCTCTGCTACATAAAATCCTAGTTGAGAATCCATCAGTAAGAATTACCATCCCAGACATCAAAAAAGATAGATGGTACAATAAACCCCTCAAGAAAGGTAATATCCTTAAAATGCAAGAATTTTTTTTCTGTGAAAGAAAAGGTAGTTGCAAAGTCAGAATTACTAGTCAACAACACAAGAGAGCTGTGATCTCTGTCCTTGTGAAGATTATAATGTCTAGTAGAAAAAACATAAATATAAAAAATAATCTTGTTTCTTAATAATTGTAAAGGGGAAAGTCAGGGTATTATAGCTAAGTGTTTGACCAAATCTTAAGGGACAGGGAAGACTTTTCTTCCTGAGGAAATGACATTAAATCTAAGATTTGAAAATTAAAGGGGAGCTAGCCGGGCAAGGTGAGTGGCAGATTTGATTCTGAGTAGAGGAGGCAGTATTTGAAAAATTTTAGATTTTAGAAAGTCTGGTATATGAGAGGAACTTGAAAGAAGATCAGTATGTCATGGACCATGTCTGTCTTGTTCATCATTGTATCACCAGTGATTAACACAGGATATGGTGCATTGTAAGTAATCAGTAAATATTTGTCAAGTAAATGAGTGAACAGAGAAGTGGGAGAGGAAGAGAAGTTTCAGATGAGGCCAGAGAGGTAGCTAGCAGCCAGGTTGTAGAGGAGTACCTTGTAAGTCATTGGGTTTGTAAGGATTTGGGGCTTTTTAAGGCCATTGGGAAATGTGAGAGATTTTAGGCAAGAAAATAATAGGGTCGTATTTGGTTTTAGAAGATCTTTCTGTCTTCTACTTTCATTGTTTTTGATGGATAGGATAGGGTTAAGAGTGGTACAGGCTTTTTATGCCAGTAGTCTAGGTGTAGGCTTGGAGCAGGTTAATGGCAATGGGATTGGAGAAAAGAGATGATCCTAAAGAAATTTAAGAACTAGAACTGAAAGCACTGGTGATTATTTAGATGTGGAAAATGAAGGGGAATAAAGAATCAAAGGTGACTTCTAGGTTCTAGTTCTGACAACTCAAGAGGACAAACAGACATTGGGGGAAATTTTATTTGATTTGGGAACATGTTGAATTTGAGGAGCTAAGTAAAAACTGTTCAGTGGTGGTGTATTTAAATGTAACTCAGGAGACAAGACTAGGCTTGAGAAGCCAATTTTGCTGTTTTCTGCAAATAGTTGGTAATTTAAACCATGGCAGTAGATGAAATTAAATATATGGACTCTCGAAGAAAGCTAATATTTAAGTGGAGGGTGGAGGCCAGGGAAACAGAGAAAGAATAGCCAGTGAGGTGGGAGGAACATCTGAAGAATGTGGAGTAATTGAGGCTAAGAGAAGAAAATACATGACAATGGTAGATACTGTTAAGTGGATTAATAACATGAAGCCTAAAATCTGTCCATTGAATTCCATAATATGTAGTTATTCATGATGTTGGCAAGAGCAGTTTTGGTGAAGTGTTGGGAGGAAATTCTAGAACATGGTGATTGTAGTATAAAAGAGGTAAGGAAGCAGAAAGAATAATTACAGACAACTCATTCAAGAAGTTTGGTTGTGAATGGTAGGAAAGGGGTTGCAATAGCTACAGATGAATGAAGAATTTTTAATTCTTTAATTCCTCTCTGAATGTTTCTTTCACCTCCTTGTTCTAATTGAAGTCCTATTCTCCCCTGAGGACACTGCTTGCTGTGAAGTGGTGGGTGTTTTCTTTCTCATGTCATTGGATCTGTAAGTGGGCCTAGATGTCTTTCTTGTTCTTCATTGTCACTTTGTCCCTTCTTCCTGTATTCCTCCCCTTTCCAACTTCTGAACCCCAAATTAAAATTTCTGCTAAACTATCACTCCAACATGACTCTTAATATAATTTTTTTTATGGTTCCTGATCATTTAAGTGTTCCTTTGGATGATCCTTCCAATATCCTGAGTCACCATTCTTTGACCTTCTCTCTTCTATGATCTTCAAACATTCTCCTCTGATCACCAGTGTAATTTTTTCTGTTTTCCTCCCTCTATGACCCTGACTTGAACAAACCTTTGACTCTACCTAGACTTGCAATCTACTAATTCCACCTTTTCATTGTCTCTTACTCACCCCCTCCCTTGGTCCTCATTTCCATTCTTAACCTTTCTTAGATCATTCATAGTCTTCAACTTCCTTGCCCAAAACCCAACCTAAGTTTAATCCAGTTTTCTACCTACTCCACACTTGTACCTGCACAGCTGATTATAGCTGGAGAAAAATACCCAAGAATGTTCATTTTAAATTCAGTATTACCAATATCAAGTGGGCCCTTAATGCTGCCTGACAATTGGACTACAGTTTCCCCACTTCTTTCACTATCCTATTCTCTTAAATCATGTTTTTATACTTTTGCTTTTCCTCTTCCTTTTCCAACAGAGTCTCAATCTGTTCCCTGGGTAGAGTACAGTGTCGTCATTGTAGCTCACTGCAACCTTAAACTCCTGGCTCAAGGGATCCTTTTGCCTCAGCCTCCTGAGTAGCTGGGACTATAGGTGTGCTACAATGCTCAGCTAATTTTTTAATTTTTAGTAGAGATGGGGTCTTGCTCAGGCTGGTCTCAAACTCCTTAGCTCAAGCAGTCTTCCCACCTCAGCTTCCCACAGTGCTAGGATTACAGGCATGAGCCACCACACCCTGCCTTTCTTTTCTGCTTAACTTTTTTTTTTTTTTTTTTTTT
>VBSM01003227.1:442930-454104 GCA_008086735.1 Cheirogaleus medius | reverse complement strand
TATTGGGTTATACAATAAAATAATGATCTTATGAGCCACATTTCATTAATTCTTCAATCATATTTTCCCAACAAGGCTATAATTAGGTGCCCCAATACTGTCCCCACTGGGGTGGTATCAAAGAAGGCCAAATAGGAAGCCAGAACTTTAATCCTGCCAGTCAGTAACAAGGCCCCTGCCAAATGGTGTCAGTGAAGACCATGTGGGAAGCCAGAACTTACACCTCTACCTAGCAATAATGAGGGGTGGCTTCCCACCCTATGCCAGGGGGGTACGACAGTAAGTAGAGCAGAGAGTCTGGACTTTCACCATCACTCAGTAGTAATGAGGCAAGCCCCACTACATTATCAGTGGGGACCGCAAGGGGAGTAGGAACTCCAACCCCCACACAGCAGTAATAAAGAGTCCTCCCCAACCTGGGCATCAAAAGAGGCCAAATGGGGAACCTGGAAATCTACTCCCACACAAAAATAAAGTGATGCCCGCCCCTGCCCAGCTGGAGTGGTATCACAAAAAGCTTAACTAAAACACAAGCTTTAAATAATATTTATAATCAAGAGCATAATATAAATGCCCAAGTTTCAACCAAAAATCACTCTTGATATCAAGAACCTGGAAGATCCCAAACTAAATGAAAAAAGACAATCAACAGATTCCAAAACTGAGATGACAGAGGTGTTAGAATTATCTGAAAAAGATTTTAAAGCAGCCATGATAAAAATGCTTCCATGAGGAATTATGAACATTCATGGACAAATGAATAGAAATGAATATCACATAAAAAGTATTTAAGGCAAAAAGCATTATATAAAGAGGTTACTTCTAAATAAAAATGGTTTAATTCACTGAGAAGATATGACAAGTTTGCACCTGTACAGAACCTAAGAAATTAATCCCAAAATACATACAGCAAAATTAATAGAACCTAGCCATGACATAGTGGTGCACACTTATAGTCCCAACCACTCAGGAGGCTGAGGCAAAAGGATTGCTTGAGCCCAGGAATTAAAGTCCAGCCTGGGCAACATGGAGAGATCTCATCTCTTAAAGAAACAAAAATTAATAGAATCACAAGGAAAAATACACAAATATAATCATAGTAAATTTTAACATACTTCCCTTGTAATTCATTGAATAAGCAGTAAGGATATAGAATATGTGAATATGATTAACTCAGTTGATTACACAGACATATATAGAAGTCTATACTCAACGACTATACCCATTATAATCTTTTTCAAGCACAGATGGAATATTTATAAAAATTCAGTGTATTCTAAAACACAAAGCAAGACTCAATAAATTTTAAGACTGAACCCATACAACATTTTGTGACCACAATACAACTAAACTAAAAATCAATAACAAAAAAATTTCCTAAAACTATAACCACCCAGCAATTCTACTCCTAGGTAGAAGAGAATACCCAGAGAACTGAAAATGTATGCACACAAAAAAAGTTGTACAAGAATGGGCACTTACTCATTCAAGCAGCCTTATTCATAACAACCAAAAAGTAAAAAGACCCCAAATGTCCATCAACTGATGAATAAACAGAATAGGGAACATAAACATACAATGTTAAATTATCAGCCATAAGGAATACTGATACATGCTACACCATGGATCAACCTTAAACATTAAGTGAAAGAAGCCAGACACATATCATACAATTCTATTTATACGAAATGTCCAAAATAAGCAAAGCCATAGAGACAGAAAGGAGATTAGCATTTTCCAGGGGATGGAGGAGGGGAAAATGGGAAGTGACTACTAATGAATATAGAGTTTCTTTGAGAAGTGATGAAAATTGTTTTGGAATTTGATAGTGGTGATGGCTGCACAACTTTGTGAACATACTAAAAACCAATGACGTATACTTTAAATGGTAAATTTTGTGGTACATGAGTTCTATCTCAATAAAAACAATTTTTAAATAGAAACAATTCCTAAAGGTTTAGAAATTCAGAAACATAATTCTAAATAATCCATGGATCAAAAACAAATCATAAAGATATTAGAAAAAATTTCAGCTGGGTAACAAAATTACTACACATGGAAATTTGTGACATGAAGAAATGGTACTCATAGCTTTAAATGCTTACATGCAACACATATAATTGACACAGGACTAGTAATTTAAATGTATATATTTATAGGAAATGCAGAAGATAAGAGGAAACATGTGAAACTGTTCCATAGCAATGCAATCTGCAAATCTAGACTAAGGAAAATCATAGGGAAAACCAGCTGGATTCCTTAACCAAAGCACTTCAATGGAAAAAAAGACGGGGGAAGATGAAGAGGGAATTTATAGACTAAAAACAATTTAAAAGACATCTACCAGTTGATATCTTTGGACTTTACGTGGATCTTGATTCAAAACAAACTATAAAAAATAAGCATTGGAACATTTGAACACTGAATGGATATCCACAAAGAGTTGGAAAAATAATGATCTTTTCAATAACCAGTTCTAAGTGGATAGCCATACAGGGAAAAAAAATGAGACATAATCTCTACCTCACATTATACACACAAAACTCAATTTGAGGTGAATTGTAGATCTAAATAAGTCAATAAATATAAAGCAAAAACTGTAAGGCTTTTAGAAGCTAATATACAACCTTCATAATCTTAGAATGAAAGATTCATATGAAAACCTTCATAATCTTAGAGTAGGGAATGAGTCCTTTAATAGAAAATATTAATAAAAAACACTAGCCAGAGGAAAGTCTAAATAGGACATTAAAATTAAAAATTTCCATGAAGTGTGGAACAAGCCACACAATAGAGTATATACATAATATAATACACGTAAATTGACAAAGCAGTAGTATGCTAAACATATGAAGAACCAAAATTATTAGGAAAGAGACAAAAGAACAATAAGCAAAAAGACTGGAATAGGCACTTAGTAAGATGCTGAATCTCATTGAGAACAAGCAAATTAACACCATGCAGACATCATTACACACCAATAACTTGGTAAAAATTAGAATGACAACACCAAATACAGGTGAAAATTTGGAATATTAAAAACACGCATTCTGTTGCCATGAACATTCTTATACTTTAGTGTTTTCCCAGTAATTGCATACTCTTCAAATATGAAAACATAAATTGGTACATTTAATACGAAATGGTTTGTCACTATTCTATGAGAAGTTGAAGATATGCATATCCTAAGACCCGGCAATTTCACTTCTAGGTATGTACCCTAGACGCTAGGGCCTAGAGAAACTCATGGACATGTACAAGAATGTACCCAGAAGAATTGCTTATAATAGCATCAAACTGTAAATAATCCAAATATTCATTAGAATAGAATGGACATTTAGTGGTATGCTCATAAATAGCATCCTATATAATTAAAATCAATGAATTCAATATAAGCAAAGGATATAAAGAAAAATCAACACAAAAATACAGCATAATTTCATTTATATAAACTTCAGAAACAAAAACTATATTAAAGACGCATAAACTAATCGATCTATTTTATTTGAAGATGCATAAATAGCTGAGAAAACTCTAAAGGAAATCAAAGGAATGATTATCACAAAAGTCAATTTTGTGATTACTTCTGGAGGAAGGAAGTGGGTTGTTATTGGGAGGGAGTATATGTGAAGTTTTTAAGGGCCTGCAAATGAGCTTTCCTCAATTGAGCTGTGGTTAAATGATGTTAACTTTACAACTGCATGTTATACTGTACATATTTTATGTATTTATATTTATCTCAACACACACACACAAGCATAGGTTGATTTTTTCATCAAAATTTTAGCTGTTATCTTCAGATAGTAAATTTGGGCACAGTGGCTCACGCCTGTAATCCTAGCACTCTGGAATGCTGAGGCAGGAGGATTGCTAGAGGTCAGGAGTTCAAGACCAGCCTGAGCAAGAGTGAGGCCCCCATCTGTACTAAAAAATTAGAAAAAATTAGCCAGGTGTGGTGGCATGTGCCTATAGTCCTACCTACTCAGGAGGCTGAGGTAGGAGGATCGCTAAAGATTCCCCATTATTCTATACAAATTCCCACCATTCTACACAAATTCCAACAGCTGATAGTTTTACTATCCATCTATTTACCTTCTGTGGCATTTTCTTCATTTGATATTCAATTATTTATTCAACATTCATTCATTCATTCAACAAATATTTACTTAGTACGTACTATATTCCAGGTCCTGCTCTATATACAGGATATACAAGGGGTGAAAAAGGAATGGCAAAATTTCAGCTTACATTTTGGTGGGAGAGACAAACAATTTCATATAGTGATCAGTTCTATGAAGAAAACAGAATAATGTGATAGTAACTGAGGGTGGTAGAAACATTTGGGGCTGAGATTTGAATGCTCAGTTAGCCATGTGAACTACAGGAAGGGATTCCAAGCAGCAAGGCCCTGAAAGGGAAATGAGCTTTGGTGAACAGAAAGGCAAGTCTGCCTGGATTCCCATGAGCAAAGAGGACAGGAGGTTAATCACATAGAGTCAGAGTTTAAAACACAGTCTTGATGCAATAGGAAGCCATTGGAGGGTTTTTTTTTTTTTGAGACAGAGTCACTCGATTGCCCAGGCTAGAGTGCCGTGGCGCCAGCCTAGCTCACAGCAACCTCAAACTCCTGGGCTCAAGCAATCTTGCTTATCTTGTGAGAACGGCAAAGCCAACATGGCTAGAGCAGAATGAAGGAGGAAAGTGGCAGATGAAGCCAAAGAGGTGGCCAGAGGACACATCACATAAAACTGTACAGTTCATACACAGAATTTTGAATTTTGTTTTAGGTGTGATTGAAAAGCCATGAGAACTGAGAGTGGGGCAGGTACATCTGATTGACATTTTAAAAGGACCATTCTGACTGATTTTCTGGAAGATAAACTGCTGAGGCATAAGTAATAAAAAAAGAGAGACAATAATGTCTCTCTAGACTAGACTCTAGAGTGATACCAGCAGAGGTGTGAAGTGAAACATGTTCTGAATATATTTGCTAAATTAAATAGTATCAGCTGAATTGAATGTAGAATATGGAAAGAATGATTGTCAAGGATGATTTCTAGGGTTTTGAGATGGGAGAAACTAGGAGAGGAACAGATTGGAGGGTAGGAATCAAAAGCTGTTTTTGGTCATGAGATGCCCTGGACTTCCAAGTGAAAATGTCAAGCAGGTTATGGCTAAAAACGACTGGAACTCAGGGAAAAGGTTGAAGTCAAGAAACAACTTTGCTTTTGACAGACAGTAAAGGCTGGCAGATAATTCTCAAGAACAAAATTTCTCCCACATTTGAGAATTTACTGGCTCGATTCTTAGAAGCCCCCAAAATAGGTTCAAATAAATAAAACAGGTTCAAATTTAGTCCTCGTCTGGGTTTACTGCAGTAACACAATTGGCTAGTATACATCTAATGTGTGATAAACTCTAATCATAACATTTACATGTTCTTAGTTTCAGACTAAGATAACTGATTAATTTTATAATTCATATAGAAAAAGGAATATAAGGCCTAAGCCTAATACATTCAAAAGTTAACACAAATTTTATTAGAAAAACAAAGTTTTAATAAGCCTAATAGGTAAAGAAAGCAGGAATCAGATCTATTTACATTATAGCTGCCTTACTCCTCCCTCCCCCTTTTATTCTTTATCACCTAGATGCTTAGTCACCAATAAGGCCACAAAGTTAGATATTCATTTTCAAAATAGAATTTATTTCTGTAGTAAAGAATTAAAATATGGCTGTGAAGGTAGAATATAGAAAAATATTTAAAATGTGCAACAGTAATTCTTAAAGTTAGTTAAGCACTAGAGTTTATGCTCAACTTCTACTTGAAAGACCAACCAGTATTTTATATATTACTAACTACGCCAGAAAAAAAACACCTACTTACAATTTCAATTAATTGTTTTAACTCAAACAGGTTTATATAACTGGTCAGGCTCTTTTGAAAATGTAAGTACAAATCTTGGGGATACATTCTTTGAAGCAGGCCTCACTTCACAGACTGATAAATCTATCATCCAAAAGTCACAAGGATTAAGTCTTTACTAATTCACCCTTATAATTAAATCAATATGGAGGAAATATGTGCTTTTTGGATAACAAAATGAGATATATGCTGGTATAAAAGCTGGTAAAGTACCCTGAAACTTGGATTCCACCAGAAAGGTTTTAAATTCAGACACTAAACACAGATGAAGCAATATCTAATAAATTCTATCCATCTCTTCCTCAAAGTTTTATTTACAATTAAGATAAAGGTATTTGTATGCAGAACATACAAAAAGAATTGGAAGATGTTTGGATAAAGAGGGACGTGAACTCTTCAGGAACTATTGTTTGCAGTGTGCAGAATAAGATAATCTTCTCTAGGAAGAATAATGTCAACATAGCAGCACTATATTCACCAGGAATCCCCCAATGGATCAATCATGTGCCAGGAAGCCAAACCTTCTGGCTGCTCACAACATCACTCAGCTTCCCTTTAATCTTCAGAAAGTGTCTCTTGAACTCCAATCCATCACCCTATATTAGGAATAATATCGAAAAATAATGTCAAAGAAAAAAAAAATATGCCATAAAATCAAACTCTCTTTAGTGGTAAGTAGAAACAAACATCCTTAGATATGTTTAGCTACAATTCCCTTTAGATTATCTTATGAAGACCAAATATCCTGGTAGAGGAAAGGGCTACATAAATCATTCTGACTTTATTTCATGCCCATCATTGTTCCTACCACACTGAGCTCAGAGAGGGAAAAAAAAATGGCACCTTGTGTTTCAAGTGTTGGTATATCTGGACCTAAGTCATCATTTTCTATAGGAACTGAGAGGTTTGGAAACTAAAAATAAGCTAAACAACTACAATGAAGTCTTATCATAATACTATGGCAACAAAGCCAATAGATTTAGTTATGAGAAGAACTTCATTACACTAGGATCTTAATAATTTAATTCCATAGCAACCATTTGGAAAACAGTATTGCAGCAAATTCTCCAATATAACAAATTCAAACTATCCCTCCAAACTTCTTTAGAGCCACATATAATCTCTCAGGAAATAGAGAACATGTTATTTTGGTCTTATATATCAAGGGCTTTAAAACTATGACCTTACAACCAATAATTTCTAAAGAAATAATCAGAAATGTGAACAAAAATCTATGTATAAGAATACTGGAGCCCGGCATGGTAGCTCATGCCTATAATCCCAGCACTCTGGGAGACCAAGGTGGGAGGATCACTTGAGGTCAGGAGCTTGAGACCAGCCTCAGGAAGAGGGAGACCCCATCCCTACTAAAAAAAAAAAAAAAAAAAAAAAACAGAAAGAAATTAATTAGCCGGGCATGGTGGTGTGCGCCTGTAATCCCAGCTACTTGGGCGGCTGAGGTGGGAGGATTGCTTGAGCCCAGGAATTTGAAGTTGTGAGCTAGGCTAATGCCACAGCACTTTAGCCCAGTCTAGCCCAAGCAACAGTGAAACTCTTGTTCCCCCCCCCAAAAAAAAGGTTTATTAAAATATAATGTGTAAACATTTTTATAAGTCATAATTTTTATTAAAAAGATATGTGTGAATTAAGAAAAAGATTAAAATGCTTCAAAATATTAAAGGTGAATACTGCTGTGCAGAATAATTTAGGAGTATTTTTATTTTTGTATTTTTTACTGATCCACATTTTCTACAAAAACCAAAATTTTTATTATATAATAAAGAAAATGTCAATTTTTAAAAAGCAATATCTTAGAAAAATAGATAAGAACAAATGTTCATAAAATTAAATGAAAAGAGCAAGTTACCATATAATTACAAATGCCACATATATAAATATTACATTTAAAAAAATTCATAAATATTTCCATAGAAAGAATACCATAATGAAATATATCAAAAATACCTTAGAAAGCCGGAAGTCAACCAATATCTTCTCATCCATTTCGACCAAATTCACTTTGAAAATGAGTTTATTGTTTCTCCTATCAGTTGTTGATATAGTAACCTAGAGCAACAAAAATAAAGTTAAGCCATATATGTGAGTAGAGAATACTCTAAAACTTTTCAGGCTCCTTCCATAACAAGAGTAGTATCCAGCATGCTGAAAATTTCACTCATTGCAGGGTTTCTCTTCCTCCCGATAAGCCTATGTGTCCCCAACCCAAACCAACCTGTCAACAGGGTACAACTACTTAACCAGGGATTAAGCTTTGTGAGCTCTTAGCAACAAGAGAAATGCTGTATTTTATCAAAATACCACTGAAAGAAGAAACAATCAAAGAGAATAAAAACATGAGAGGAAAAACAGGATTATTAAAACATGACAAAAAGCGATTTGCGGCTGAAAAGCTAGAACAGCAATCAGAAGATGGTGAAGGTCTTGAGAGGCCTTGCAACTTCCATTTCCACACTGTTCCTATGGCCTATAAAGAAGCTCAGGCTGCATGAGTGATGTGGAAAAGAAGGCCCAGACGATAACTGAAAGGGATGGCCTTGCAAAATTAACAGGAAAATATCTAATCCCACAATTTCCTAGTAACAGCTAAAGATCAATCCTAAAAGCTCTCTCTCTGGTTTTTCTTTCCAGCTGACAGATACCCTGTGGAGCTCCATTTTCACAACTTCTGAAAAGAGCAGAACAGACAGAAAGGAGATGTAAATCTTTCTCTTTACATTCACCAGCTCACTATCTTTTAGAATTTGTTTTATAAGAGTTCCTAAAAAGCTCCTGAATAGATTGAAGGAGAGTGGGGTATGCACAAACTCCAGGCCTCAGTTTCCTGCCCAACACACCACATCTCTGGGGCGAGATCACATCCCCTGTGATAAGTCTGACTACATTTCAGAGATAACCAAGTCTCCAGGAGAAGAGGAAACAGGAAAGATGGACAACCTGATATCTCACAGCAGCCTCCTGCTAATTACTACACAGCTGCTTCTGTTATCAACTGACAACAAGCACTAATTTTTTTTCCTTTCTCTTTGTCTCTATAAAAACTGACCAACCTCTTGGCCTCTGCACAGGCACCTCCCCTTTTTTTCCCTTTATTTCCCTTTTCTCTCTGCCACTCTCTTACTCTATTCCTCTCCTTCTAAAAAGATAAAATAAATTTTATACTTTTATATCTTAATCACTATGAGCACCTACTAAGTTTTCCACTGTAACAATACCTAGTACCAAACTTGTGGGTAAGGATGCCATCAGCAACAATAAAGACATCAAATGACTACAGCTAAATAAATGAGCCCAAGCAACGTCAGCAGAAGATTTGCCCAGCTAAGCCCAGCCCAAATTACAAATGTGTAATAATTCTCACTTCAAGAAACAACTATGAAAACATACTACTGTATCACAATTGTGCAATACTGAAGCAACACATTATGTTCTAGGAAAATTAATACAAGATATTCAACTCATCTGAATTAAGTTCTTAAACTTCAAAGATAAAAATAATAGTTCAAGAATTTAGACAGAAAGAGTGAAGCAAGGAGTAAAAATAGCAGAGTAAAGAACTCCAAAAGCCCATTATTCTACAAAAGCAATAAGAAAAATTGGCAAAAACTGTCAGAATCAATTTTGTCAGTACATTGTCAAACCTAACTAAAAGCTTGTAGCAACAGAGAAACACTCATTCAATAAAACTAGTGAACCTCAGAACAGTGACCTTTCTGGCATTGTATTAATAACTTACCCTGTTCCCATATCCTGCTGCTCACTCTGTACCGTGTTTCCCCCAAAATAAGACAGGGTCTTATATTTATTTTTCCTCAAGACACCCTAGGGCTTATTTTCAGGGGATGTGTTATTTTTTTAAAATATGGTACAACAATCTACATTTATTCAAATATAGTTAAGTCATCTTCTTCTGGAACATCATCATAACTCTCCAAACCCCGAATTCCATCCTGAATTTCTTGCGACTCTATTTTCTTTAGAACCATTGGCCCCAATCTCTCATGTCGAGCGATAGAGCTCTCATGGGGCAGATGAGAAGGGCTGCTGTCTTCTTTACCGCTCTGCGACAAAATGTATGGGTTGTGCAGATACACTGCATAGCCACGCCCATCACTAGGTCTTATTTTCGGGGTAGGGCTTATATTGCGCAAATGCTTAGAAATCCTGCTAGGGCTTATTTTATGGGTAGGTCTTATTTTCCGGGAAACACGGTAGTAGCCTTAAAATAACAGTCTGCATTTCAGGTATAAGTCTGGGTGGGAGCAGGATAAACCTAAACCTCATTTACAAGCTGTCTGCTAAAAAAAACTTGTCTTTATTTTCCCTTTGTAACTGTAACTCACCCTGTGCTAAAGCTACTACTGGGGGCATTTGTTGAAAACATTTACAGGAAAATGCTTTAGTCTTTATTGCCTGAAGCAATGGATAGCAACTAGGGCAAACAACAGACTACCCAAAAAGCTCTGAAGGAAAGGCTAGGAGTGAGATGTTTTTGAGGAATAAGAGTTGAAAAGCTCCTGCGTATACCTGGGAATCTAAAAGGCCATACCCATGACCAGCCAGTGCACATACTCAGGAAAGGTCTGAGAAAGCCCTAAGCTCTATCTAACTTTGAGGTTTTATGCAAGCAGATGGTGAGGGCTAAGACAGAGTTGTAAACTTCCTGGCTGAGTATTGCAGGTGTGCCCCAACACACACACAGAACCCCTCTGCAAATACCAGGAGACTTTTTTGGTTCACTAAACTTAAGGAATTCTCTGTTCAATCATTAGATGACCACTAAGCTAGCAGGACAGAAACTTTATGGCCAACTATGACAAGGAATATAGACTTTTAAAAATTACATAAGAAAAGTCACTAAAGGAAAAAAACATCATGCAGCAACACTAACAAACCCTGGCAAGAGAAAATCTGATTTCTAGAACTGTCACACAGTAATATTCAAAATGTCCAGGGGTTAGAGGCTAGGGAGGGAGAAATAGGCAGAAGATTTTTAGGGCAGTGAAATTACTCTATGTGATACTACAATGGTGGATACGATGTCGTTAAGATTTGTCCAAACTCATAGAATATAACACCAAGAGTGAACCACGGACTTGGGACCAGGCATGGTGGCTCACACCTGTAATCCTACTACTCTGAGAGGCCAAAGCAGGAGGATAACTTGAGTTCAGTTGTTTGAGACCAGCCTGAGCAAGAGTGAGACCTCGTCTCTACTAAAAATAGAAAA
>VBSM01003227.1:355506-367543 GCA_008086735.1 Cheirogaleus medius | reverse complement strand
ATGTATTGTTGGGCACCTGGGTTGTTTCCACAACTTTGCAATTGTGAACTGTGAAAGCACAGAATTTTAACCATTATACCACAAGGTAAACCAGCATTGTGACTCCCACAGAGTCAGCTATTCCCTCAGGGGCAGCATACAAAGGATTTTTAACTTTTAGGTCAGATTTTGTTTTTAAAGTTTTCCAAGAGAATTTTAAAGGCTATTATGTGTCCTTCCTTTAATCCAATTTTTCTATTAATACAAATAAGGCAATTGGTTAGAATAAGATATTTCTAAAATCTATTTTTTTTTAATTTAGGAGTCTTTCTAATTTAAAGGAGCTATTTTTTGGCCATTAATTTTCAATGCTGCACTTACTCCAAGGCCACTTAATACAATAGCCTCTTCAGACAAGAAGCAATCCTCAAAATCCACTCATTCTCCCAGAAATAGGTTACAATAGCAACAAAAGTTGAAATGAAAAAAGCCCCTTATGAATGAGATTGCTTATGAACTACACTCGTGAGAGCTTGTCATGTTCAGAACAAAAACATTTCAGGTTGCCAGCCATTTTTTTGCTGGCCACCAAATGCAACCTCAAAATTTGCATCCCCAGATGGTGGAGACCAAGAGGAAGGGATCCCACATGACCACACAACAATCTTTTAAGGACATAAAAGATGGGAGGGAACTTTATCCAGTACCTCTCTTTATGACAGAATAACACATACACACAGAGAAAACACTAGTTCTGGGAGGAAAGGGATCAAAGTACCAAAAGTACATTAGAGTTGCTGTACCAAGACTAGTCACATGTCTCCCGTTAATCAAAACAGTGACCTTTACCATAGGTTTAGCTGGATTGTGCAGAGAGGACAGGAGCCTGGCTGGTAAGAAACTCTTACTCTTTTTGTCAGCTTAGTGAGGTTTCTGGTTTATCTTCACTGGAGGTTCCCAAAAAACGACTTTGTCAATTTTGTAATGAATAAAAACAACATGCAATAATGTTCAAGTAATCTTACAAACACTGCTGGGGAGACCACGTTGCCCACGGGAGGCATGTAGAGCTGGTCTTTGGCGCCCCTTTGGGCAGCTAGAGGCATTCATTTGTCACTAGATGAGCCAAAGATTCAGGTATGAAATGAAAGTCAGGACTAGACTCCTGAGCTTTCCCCATGGTGTAAACAATCAGACTGTGCCAGGTAATTCTCTGCCTACTTCTTACCTTGGGTTTTCAGAATGTCTTCTACAGAGCCAGAGTTCAAAACTTGATTTCTGAATGCTTGATAAAAAGTCTTTAGAGAAATCTATTAAACCATGACAGAAATCTGTACTAATTAATTATAATTAAATGAAGATATTATACAAGAGAAAACATAACCATGGAAAACTCTGACTAGTAACTGAACTGGCATTGTCTTAGAGTGATATAGCTTTACATTGATGAGAGAGAAGAAAGAAAGCATTCAAACTTTTCCATATCTAAAAGCTGAAGCCTTTGTTTTGTACAGAAGTGATTGTGTATGTAGAAGAGTGAAGGAACAGCTAGGGCCAAGATAAGGGATGAAGAAAAAAATTTTTCTTCCTAACAAAATGAGGAAGTTCTGGGGGATGTGTGTAGTTACTTGGGCTCAAGAGAAAGGAGAGAATAGGGCAGGTGGGAGAGGAATGTGGACAGGAGAGGAGGGTGAGCAACCTGGGAGTGAAAACCGCAGGGCACAGGAAAACCCTTGGTTAACTTGGGGGCAAAGAGGGAAAGCAGCAAAGAGGGAAAACTCCTGTGTGTGCTGGTGCTGGGTAGAGGCAGGAGGGAAGCCATGGAAGGTGAATTTCCAGTGAGGGTGAGAGTCCAGGGAGGGGTAAGACTTGGAGCCAAGAGTGACTATGAGAAAGGATGTAAAGTGATGCACATGAACAAAAATAAATAAATGGGACCTGATCAAATTGAAAAGCTTCTGCAGAGCCAAGGAAACTATCACTAGAGCAAACAACCTACAGAACGGGAGAAAATATTCTCATGCTACACATCAGATAAAGGGCTGATAACTAGAATCTATACAGAATGCAGGAAAATCAGCAAGAAAACATCAAACAACCCTATCAAAAAGTGGGCAAAGGACATGAACAGAAACTTTTCAAAAGAAGATAGACTGATGGCCAACAAACATATGAAAAAATGCTCAACATCTCTAATCATCAGGGAAATGCAAATCAAAACCGCAATGATATATCCCTTATCTCCAGTGAGAATGGCTGCTCTTAAAAAGTCCCAAAACAGTAAATGTTGGCACGGATGCAGAGAGATAGGAACACTCCTACACTGCTGGTGGGACTGCAAACTAGTACAACCTCTGTGGAAAGCAATATGGAGATACCTCAAAGAGCTACAAGTAGAACTACCATTTGATCCAGCAATCCCATTACTGGGCATCTACCCAAAAGAACAAAAGACATTCTATAAAAAAGACATCTCCACTTAAATGCTTATAGCAACACAATTCACAATTGCAAAGATGTGGAAACAACCCAAGTGCCCATCAATACATGAGTGATTAATAAAATGTGGTATATGTATATTATGGAGTTCTCTTCAGCCACAAAAAACAATGGTGATATAGCACCTCTTGTATTATCCTGGGTAGAGCTGGAACCCATTCTACTAAGTGAAGTATCCCAAGAATGGAAAAACAAGCACCACATGGACTCACCATCAAATTGGCATTAACTGACCGACACTTAAGTGCACATATAGTAATAACATTCATCAGGTGTCAGGCAGATGGGAGGGGAGAGGAGGGAATGAGTATTTTCACACCTAATGGGTGCCGTGCACACTATCTGGGGGATGGACACATTTGTAGCTCTGACTCATGCGGGACAAAGGTATTATATGTATCCTAAACATTTGTACTCCTGTACTATGCTGTAATAATAATAATTTTAAAAAATTAAAAGCAAAAAGAAAAAAAAGTGATGCACATGCCCAATTTATAAATAAATTGAGGGCCTTTCTCATTTAGAGGTCAGCAGGCCAAGGGCTGGACTAGTCCATGGTTTCCATTCTACTCCATCTGCAGAGACACACTCCGTTGGACACCAGGTTTCCATTCAGGGAACACCTGCCACAAGACAGGTGTTACAGAACCAACTCTTCCTTGGAGAGTACAGAGCTGGGGCCTGCAAAGGAAGATTTTGAATCAAGCTGCACCACCTGACAGATGTTCCTGAACTGGCAGGTGTCTAAGGGAGAGAGTTGAAGCACGTACAGAGGAACTCTCTCAGGCATGTTGAAAGCAGCTGGGCCTTCTATATTAAAATGTCCCTATGCCCTACCAGGAACAAGAAAGAGCTTTGAGATGTGATATGATCAGAGAGATGTGACCACAGAGTGGGACAAAGTGTGTTAAACAAGGCACACAGGCTGATTTTGTGCCTGTGGCTGCAGATCTTGCATGCAAGGTGTAATCTTTCTTCAATTTTTTCTGACCTAATGAGAGATAAGACCCCTCCACCTGCTCCCAGCCCTGAATTCTCAGGTCATTTAGGTTAATTTTGGAGGACAAGGAGGGAGAGAGGAGGTATCACTTGTCATTTATGCCCTCAGGATATAGTATGGAATGCAAATCATCACAGCTCAGACTCAGGAATGCAGAGTTGCTGACACTCCTGGCCCTGGGAGTGGGGACAGGCAGATCCCACATCCCCTGGGGGCTCCCTGAA
Organism: Cheirogaleus medius; assembly: GCA_008086735.1. NCBI lineage: Eukaryota > Metazoa > Chordata > Mammalia > Primates > Cheirogaleidae > Cheirogaleus > Cheirogaleus medius. The sequence goes on along the minus strand of VBSM01003227.1, from coordinate 363,841 downwards.
AGAGGCCCCAGGACAGGCCTCTGAACAAGCTCCCGGTTTGTTTCTAGTGTGGGTCAGCCAGGCACAGAGGACAGTGGCCACTAAATAGCAATGTTCTTTGTTATCATCCCACTCTTTTCTTTTTGTTCTTTTTTAATTTTTTTTATTTTTTTGAGGAAGTAGAAACCATGATGAAGATACTGCTAACATTTGAAAACTTTTTCTCCTTTCTGTTTGTTTATTAATTTCTTTATTCATTTAGTGACACTAAAGGCCAAGACTTGGAATAGGTGGCCCCCCCTGCTTTGGCAGAAGCAATCCACATGTATCAGGACACAGTAGCTGCTGACTTTGAGGAGCAGCAGCAGCTAATATTATCCTCACAACACGGCCGTCTCTTGGGTTATTATGCCCACGTTCCACCCTAGGCAGAGGGTGGAGGAGTTTGTCCAAAGATGTACAGCAAATGAGAGGCCACAAGGACCTCTGGGCCTGGGCAGTCCTCCCCCAAAACCTCAGTTTCTACTGGAAGCACCGTCCTGCTTCTCTGATGAATCTTTGGGCAGGAAAATGAGACCCAGAACTGAGAAAGGGCTGCTGAAGGTGCCTGGAAATAAATAAAAGGACAAAGTTCCTTTGAGAATTGCCACATCCAGGGAAACTCTGTACTCCCCACGGAAATGAAAACAGAAATGAAAATGAAAATGTGCCCCCCACAGGTTCTAGGTCAGGAAACACCAGGGATATTAATTTAAGGGATTTCTTACAACTGGATGGTTTCTGATTTGTTGAAAGACAGAATATCTTTTAAGAAGGCCTTCGGAACCCTCTGTGCCTGATCGGTGAATGGGGCGAAAGGCACAGGTGGTTCAGTCCTCGGTGACACATGTGGGCAGGGCCTGCTTGGGTGGTTGAGGCTCATTTGACATGCAGGAGAATGGGGAACCCTGGGGAACTGCCAAAGCCTAGCATATTCGGGTTGTTCATATTGTTTTCTGCCCAGAAAAGCTCCTCTTTAATCAATTCACATCTTTTCTTTTTTTTAAGACTGTGACCCAGAATTTCATTGCCCTAGGCAGAATTCAACGTACTGAGACCTGTTATGTGCTAGACACTGGCCGGGTGCTGGGGACACAATGGTGGATCAGAGCACTGTCCATGAGGGCTCTGAAGGGCCTTGGGAGGGCATAGTAACAGACCAGTCAAACAGCAGTGTGCATATAGATGAGGGGTCTTCAAAAAGTTCATGAAAAATGGAATTAAAAGATTAAAAATATAAACTTTATTTCTTAACATAAACTCCATCAAGTTCAAGACATTTTTTAAAGCAATGATGCCAGCCATTTATTCCACCCGGAATGAACTGGGAATTTAACCATGTGATTGCATTGTCTTTACATTATTCACTGAAGAAAAATGGGTGCCCTTTGCAGCTTCCTTAAGATTAGGAAACAAAAGACTTCACAAGGAGGCAACTCAGGACTGTAAGGTGAATGCCTAGTGATCTCCTATTGAAACTCTCACAGAATCGCCCTTGTTTGATGAGGGAAAGGAGAAGGAACATCGCCATGGTGGAGAAAGACTCTGTGGTGAAGCTTTCCCAGGCATTTTTCTGCCTAAGCTTTGGGTTTCTCAAAACACTCTGTAAGAAGCAGATGTTATTGTTCTTTGACCTTCCAGGAAGTCAACAAGCAAAATGCCTGGAGCATCCAAAACACTTGCCGTGATCGTCACTTTGATTGGTCCACTTGTGCTTCCACAACGGACCATTTCCACACATTGGTCCCATTGCTTTGATTGTGCTTTGTCTTCCTGATCGAATTGTTACAGTTCTTCAAAGAAACGCTTTAGGATCTTAATCTCACTTGTTTAAAATTTCCATTGAAAGCTCTACTCTTGTCGGCAGCTGATCCAGGCACAATGGTTTTGGCACCCATTGAGTGAAAAGTTTGCTCAATTTTAATTTTTCTGTCAGAATCGTGGAAGCTAGACCAATTGAGATGTCTGTGGTGTCAGGCCCTTGTTTGTGCTGTTAATCTTCAGTCCTTTTCAAGTAGGGCACAGACAAGACGAGGTTTTTCCTCACAAATTGATGTGGATGGTCTGGTGCTGGGGGCTCACCTCCAACTTTGTCTTGTCTCTTTCTAAGAAGATTTCTCCACTAGTAAAATGGTGATTTCTTTGGGGCATTGTCCCATAAGCTTTTTGTAAAGCATCGGTGATTTCACTAATCTTCCAGTCAAGCTTCACAATAAATTTTTTGTTTGTTTTTTAGCAGAATTTATGCTGCTCTGAAAGGGGCTCTTTTTAAACTGACTTCTTATCCTTCTTAGTGCCTCAAACTAGATCCTGTTCAGATATGATATAGGAAGTTAGTACAAGTTTATTTTGGTGAAAAAATATTTTGACATCTATGCATGGTTTTCTCATAATACACATAATGAAGACCTCTCCTACATGTTGAAATTTTAATCACATTGGCAAATGTAGTTCTTAGCTTTTTAGGAAGAAATAGATTTTAGAAGGGATTGGGGAAGATTTTGAGTGCAAGTCTACCAAGGCCAGAACAACACAGCCCCCATCTCAGGCCTCCACATTCACTGCTGCTTCTGCCTGGAGTCCTTTTCCCTCTGGGGCAGATTCTCTCCTTGACCTAATTTTAATTAGCCTCCTTTGAGCCCTCTGCTCCACTAGGTTTGACCTTTGGTTTCCCTCTCTCTCTTTGTAAAAGCAACATTGAGCAAGAATCCTGCTAAGTCAGTTTAGTGAAAATCCCCCATCCTTGGAATCTGGTCACCTAGACACCTTACTGCCCTGGCCTGCCTTCGGCAAGGGTTCTGGTGAGTCAGTCTGGTGAGTCAAGGATTCTGGTGAGTCAGTCCCACAGGCATCTGATATTTACCCCTGATGTTTCCTCTTGGTAATTTCTCATCCACTGATCCCTATCCAGCTCCTTTGCTATAAGTCCCCAACTCCTGTATTCACAGTAGACCCCACTCTCTGTCTCGACTGCTAGACCCCATTGCAGTGGTTGAAATACCTAAGGTGATGGTCCCCCTGGAATCAAGTCTTTCTTAACATCTACAGTAGGCGTCATGAATATTGTCTTCAGATACCTGCATGCCCCTGCTCAATCATTTCCTTCATTCAATTCTCTATGCAAATATCATTTCTCAGAGAGACCCCTGTCCCTGTCTATTGTCTTAGCCACTTTTACTTTTCTTCATTGTTTTCATCACTCTCTGACAGTGTATTGTATGTCAGTTAGAGTGTTTCTCATCTGCACGAGTTTCCTCTGTGTGTTCACTACTTCATCCCCAGAGTGTGGCATATATTAGACCTTCAGTAATTATCTGAGGGGATACTAAGCAGTGATTTCTTCTGCACTGGGAACTGGCTATGCTGAGTGCAGGGAGGGAGGGGAAGGGGAATGTGTAGGGAGGTCAGTGCTTATCTATGCCCCTAAGAAGTCGATAGACAATGCCTATGATGGAGGAATCAGAAATAGTGCAAACACTGACTGTTACATGGAGGGGAATCCCAGGAGAAAGAGCCGAGGGTGGTGGGGAGAGTGGGTGTGGGTGTTGGGTGTAGGTTGGGATTTGGGACAGGATGGCTGATCTTCTCAATAAGCACTTTGTGCACATAGAGATGTCCCCTGATCCCTGATGCTCTGACAGATCTGGACAAGCTTCATAGAGGCGCTCCCTTCTCATTTGCCTCTCATAGCTTGTTCAACCAACCTCTCCAGGCCAGGGCCCCTGGTCCATTCTGCATTCACAGTTCTTTCCTGGAGGTCCTTGAAGCCTGAATTGCCACCAAGAGGTCTCTCAAGTTTGTGCCAACTTTGAGCCAAACCAGGCAGAGAGGAGGGAGAGAATTGAAAGTGCCTCAGTTGTTTCTCGTGTTCATCCCTCCAGGTGTTCTGGTCCCTGCCACTCTGACTTTTTGCTTTTCCTGGCAACATGTTACAAAGGAAAGGACACCGCCCAGACTTGAGGTTAAAACTGCTCTGTTAGGTCTGGTTGTATGACCTTGGAAAGAGACTCAGCCTCTCTGAGCCCCTCTGGCCTCATTTGTAAAGTAGGGATGGTATCAGTGTCTATGTCTCAGGCTTCTGAGGTTAAGTGAGGTGATGAAGGTGGACACACTCAGCACAGTGCCGGGCACATGCAGGTATTTACAAAGACTGGCCACTGAGTATTCAGGTTCTCCGTCCCTTCAGGGTTTCAGTTATGATGATGCCATAATAAATGTCTACTTATTGCTTTTCTTTTTCAGCAGTGCTGCCAGGCACGTGTTATCCCCATTTTACAGAGAAGAGGAGGTTCTGAGAAAGTGCACAAGTTGTTGATCCAGTTTATCTTGACTTCACATTCCATAATTCTCATGACTGCATAGACCCCATGACCGGAAATGACATATATTGCACACATTCCAGGGCCACAGCTCCAGGGAGAATGACGGGATGGGCGGAGGAGCCTGTGAGCTTGGAGGACGTCCTCCTCAGACGCCCGAGGCCAGCTCCCAACTGCAGGCCTCTGCCCACCGCTGCCCACCTGATCTGGGCACACACACGCTTGTCCCTCACAGGCTCTGGTCTCAGAGGCACAGGGATGAGTGACATCTTCCCACAGCACAGTGGGGCCTCAGCTGCTCACACTCTTCTCAGGCACCAACCTCTGCCAGGTGTGGTACTGGGCTAAAAGTGATGTGCTGATTTCTCCATCTTCACTTTGAACATTTTATCCCCTATTAACAATGTAGAGAGGAAAAGAGATGTCACATATCTTCTCCAGGATCATATAGTAAAGAAGCAATAGCTTTGAGACCCTAATGCAGAGTCAAGTGGCAGAGCCTAAGGTATATTCTTGCTTTGATTTCTTCTACAGATACACCTGTGGTCCCAAGGACAGAAAATATTGTAAAAAGGCACAAAAGGGGATACCTATTCACAAATAATGATAACAGTAAGCCTGAACATGATTCAGTGTTGTGAGGGAGATTACAGTGAGAACTGGGATTATTGGGGGCAAGGGCAGGAGACAAGAGCATCAGGAAACATTTCTATGCAAGTGTCATTTGGGAGGGGATGATGACGGTGGTTCTCAAGGGGAGGCGATTTTCACCTCCAGGGGATATTTGGCAACATCTGCCGATGTTTTTGGTTGTCACAAGTTGGAGATGGAGGTGCTGCTAGAGTGGAGTCTGGGAGGACTGGGTATAAGGGGAAGGCCATTTTGGGGGGCGGGGCTTGAATGCCAAACTGAAGAGTTTGTACTTAACTAGGCAGAGCAGTGAAGAGTTTTGAGCAGGAGAGTGAAATGATTGCAACTGACCTCTAGGAGCCAATTCCAGGCAGGCTTAGGAGCTAGACTGCGCTGAGAGTAAAGAAGCAATGATGACCTCCAAGCACGCAGAGACCACAAAACGGACAAGGAACAACTTGATAGAAGAAACTACACAGAGATCATGAGGTGCCACTGTCAATGCCTGTGCCCCAAGTTCACCCTGGAAAGGCAGAAGTCATCAGAAAGCAGAAGGGACATTTCAGAAGATGCTCACAACCAAGTCCCAACACTATATACATAGTGGGACCCATTGCCACCTGCCTTCCCCTCCCACCATGCCTTCCACATCTGGGAAACATTTTGGAGACATAAACGCTGTTAGCATGTCAGGAATGCAGAATGCAACGGGGTGTTTGTGCTCGCTCCCCAGTTCCGTCCAGGGCAGCAGCTCCACAAAGCAATGGTTGATTCAATATGTGATAGAATCAATTCTGTGATTCCTCTTAGGGAAACCCAGTCAGGGGCCCATGATGAGGACTGTCACAGTGACGAGAGCTATATGCTAGTTGTGCAGAAGTTGCATTGTTGTGAATGTACCTCAGGGTGCCAACGTCAGGTACCAGTGTCCCGACTCTGCAGCCCTAAGCCAATGCAGAGGCTGCCTGTGCTCCAGGGCCAAGTATTGTAGTTTATAACTCTTATCATCATACACACTAAAAATAAGATGAGAAGGAAACTCCCTTGTGAATGTCTTCATCAAGTAGGACAGAGTGTAAGAATGGAAAGATCTATCTGCTTGGAGCCAGCAGCCTGGCCTTACGGATACCCCAGCCCTTCCTACAAGGGAGTTTCCTCACCTGGTTTCAGAGGCAAAAGCTTTCCAACAGCAGATGGTGGTACTCCCAGGGAGACTACAAAAAATGGTCTAGGTAGGACAGGGGACATCATTTGTTTGACCTAGTGCAAAGTGGAAATAGGGGCCTTTGTAAAAATAATTATTAAGAATTTTAACAATTAGCTGCACAGAATCGCATTGTACCTGTAGCTACTGGGGAGGCTGGGGTGGGAGGATCACTTGAGGCCAGGAGTTGGAGGCTGTAGTGACCTATAATCATGCCACAGCATTCCTGCCTAGGTGACAGAGAGAGACTCTGTTTCTTCAAAAATAAAATAATATATATATATTTTGTCAAGGCATCAATAGTAGAGCATTAAACCAAGAGCCTTTTGAGCGTGGGTCCTCCTCAAGACAGTCCTAGGTCTGGGAGGCCTAATAATTAGGGAGCAATTAAGCCACGCACTATGCCTTAATGGACATAGAATAAAAAGAAGTCTTCTCCACTATCTCTGAGGCCATTTTACATAAGGCAGCCATCGTCTGGCTTTGCAAGTAGGATTTTCCACCCCCACCCACTAAGTTTTTAAGTATTGAAAGTTCTGAACACACCAAAGTAGAGAGAACCCTCGTGTACCAATCACACAGCTTCAACAATCATGCACTCAAGACCAATCTTATTTTTCTCTATTCTCCCCACTGCTCCAACCTCCTATTTAGGTTATTTTGAAGCAAATTTGCAAAGACATTTTAAAAAAGATTTTTTCAACTGAAAGCATTAAGAACTTTCATAATATTGTTATTGCCCATAATTCAATTTTAATTAGAGGTTATCGCTTAAACACAGAAAAGATAGGTGAGATGGTGGGGAATGAGGGATTTGGAAACGACGTTTCCCAGAGTAGAGGAGCAGGGATTGACTTGCACTAGTGCTTCCGTGGGTCTCAAGGGTAGAACTCACTCAGGGTGCGTTGACAGTTTCCCTTTAGCGTTTCTAGGTGGGAAGATTCAGAATTGTTGTTTGTCAACATCCGAAGTTTCATAGTCAGATAGGTCTATATAACGATCCTGAGCAATGAAGTTCCTCCCGGCCTTATGCAGAAACTCTAAACAAAGATCTCCAAGGCCAGAGCTTCTCCAGCTCAGCCTGCATGGTTTTACAGCCCTGCCCATGGCATGGCAGCAAACGGCTGCTCACTCACTCCTGCACCGTGCTTTTGAGACCTTCTCCATTGTCACAGTTCATAAACCCCAAAAGAGAAAGCCCTATTCAGAGATGGGAAAATCTTCTGTTTTTGGATGTTCATATAGATTTATCTCTCTGTAATAAATCAGGTCGGGTATAGGACAAGTGATAACACTGTGAATTATGCAAGTAAAGGCATAGAGCAATTTCCACCTCTCACTTGAGAACCTTCACATAATTTGGCTCAACTAGTGGTGTGTTGGGCTGGCTTGCATCAACTTCTAGGATCCAACTATTAAACATTTCAGAAATTCCACGAGCTGGTTGTTGAACACAGCTATTATTAAAAATTAACTCATAGAAACTGACAAATAAATTATGTTAGGAACAAAAGTAATATTCAAAACCTCATCATTTGTTAATTATTTTGCTACTTTTTACCAACCAGCGCTCTTACCAACCTCCCTCACCTCACAAGCCAGTTGTTAAACAATTTCCAGAACATGACTGGACTAGACCCATGTACTTGTAACCTGGGAAATGTGGATGACAAACTCATTTTTAGGACACTGCAATCTTTCCAACCCTTTCAGCACACGAACTCATATCTCACACAGTAACTGATAAGTGTCCTTAAAATTAATAGCCAGAAATTGTGCTGTGGGGTAAACCAGAGGAGGAGCGATAATCCACACTAATGGTCCGGCCCAATGTGCGCATCTTGTGTCCTGACTCGTGACTGCCAAAGGCTGTCGAGAAGCTTACGTGAGCATCTGCATCCCCTGGAGTCCCCGGAGTTCTGCCACCTTTGTGCCAAGCTGGGGTCCCGCCCTGGGTGCTCCCTGAGACTGGGTGCCAGGCCTGTGCCTGCGCTGGCTGCGTCCACAGCCGTTCCTGCTCTCAGTCCTCGGGACTGTGCCAGGGAGCAGGCTGCCTCCTGCATGGGAGGGAGGGAGGAGAAGGAGCAGACAGCACACACTGTCGTGAAGTGACCACAGTCCATAAGTGCGCGGTGTCTCTGTCCTAGAACAGCGAGGAGGATGG
>VBSM01003227.1:326494-355406 GCA_008086735.1 Cheirogaleus medius | reverse complement strand
AAGATGCGAGGTGGAGATTCCAGGGGCATCAGCAAGGAATCCTGGCCCGACTGTTGGGGACATGGTGCAGATCTGGGGAGGTGCTCTCTGCTGGGATCAGGCCTGAAAGAGGAGCCCGTTCCTTAGTGAGTCTCTGGCAGCCCCTGGGAGGACTGTGCACCTGCCTGGGGAGAACCGAGTTACTGCGTCCTCCTCACCATCCTCGCCATTTTCTTCATCTTTACAGATGCACAGCACTTTTTGGTAAACATAACATCTTTCTATACCCTAAGGGGTCCTTTTTTTATTTCATTATATTATGGGGGTACAGATATTGTTAGGGTTACATATATTGCCCCTGCCAACCCCTCCCCCCCACTGTGCTAGAGCTTCAAGCATGTCAACCCCCTGGTAGTGCGTGTCACACCTAAGGGGTCCTTTTTAACATCCTTCCTGGTAGCTGAGCAGAGGTGCAGTGCTGTCCAATGTCTCCTTGTGCTGAGATGTTTTGTCAAGCTTACTTTGTGCAGTTGCTACAAAGAAATAATTGGGTTTTATTTTCCCTTTTCAAGCATATTATATTAATTATATTGATATGTTTATTAAAATGACACGTGCTTCCCCATCCTAAGGTCCTGATGTTGTCTGCACCCACACCCAACTCCTGCACAAGGCAGTGTTGAGCTCCTCAGCAGCCCCCAGGCAAAAATGACTCCTGTCTGTCTTTTCCACTGTGGGAAGGAGTGTGAGCAAGAGCTAAAAATAATCCCTGGCCTTTGAGAGCTTGGACAACTGAGTCCTCTAGAAGGAGGATCAGGGAGAATGTCCAAAATGTAGAGAAAATAGAATCTCCTAGGGCTGGGCTGAACATCAGAGCACACTGCCCTCTCTCCATCCAGAGCATTCTAGAATTAGGCTAACTGGAAGTTCTAGGAGAAACGTTTAGTAAAAATGTTGAGATTATATAGAATTTTTTGTGCTGACACATGTTCATTCTTCTTCATAATGGGATGGTTCTGGGGACATTTTGTGTCTAAGAGGGCCACACATGGCATCTCTGGCAGCAGGGTTCTTGTCCTTTGGTCCTTGGACACCAATTTGGAAGTTCTTGGGACCCAAAAAGACTTGGGTTCTATTGGCAGAGTGACAGAGTTGATGCAGTCTGCATACCTGAGTTTGAATCTGTCATTTATTCTCTTTGTCACCTTATCTAGATTGCTTTCTCAAGAATAAAATGGAATCCGGGTGCAGTGGCTCACGCCTGTAATCCTAGCACTCTGGGAGGCCGAGGCGGGAGGATTGTTTGAGCTCAGGAGTTCAAGACCAGCCTGAGCAAGAGCGAGACCCTGTCTCTACTATAAATAGAAAGCAATTAATTGGCCAACTAAAAATATATAGAAAAAATTAGCCGGGCATGGTGGCACATGCCTGTAGTCCCAGCTACTTGGGAGGCTGAGGCAGGAGGATCACTTGAGCCCAGGAGTTTGAGGTTGCTGTGAGGTGGGCTGACGCCACAGCACTCACTCTAGCCCGGGCAACAGAGTGAGACTATGTCTCAAAAAAACAAACAAACAAAAAGAATAAAATGGAGACATTAACAACCACTGCATAGCCTGTTGTGCAGGGGTATCATTCACATATTTTGCCCTATGCCTGGCACATAGCAAGCTCTCAATCAATCATGCTGTTTTGAGTGGGGTGTGTGACACAACCTCCTGAGACTTCGGAGGTGAGCTGGGGAACGGTTCTACCTCTGGGGAGTAAGTTCTCCATTCAGTGGGTTTCTGGTTCTCACTCTGGGAGAGGAGGTGCAGAAGGGGAGGGGCTGTGTTAATTTTTGAAATCTTCTGTGTGGTACGAGTGTACCCAGCTTCTGGGGTGTGCCTAGGGTCACAGAGGAGCCTGAAACCAAAGCTACAAAACTATTATCCAGATCAGTGTTTGTAAATTCCATCGATCAAATGCATAGGAAAATAAAAATCTCTATCTTGTGTGGAATGCAGTCTGCCTGGAAGACTACTCTGCTACTTGGAGTTCAGTGCTTTATGTAGCAGCAGCCTTGGCACATATCCATGTCCATGAAATCAGGAGATTTAAATATCTGGACTCACATCCTATTCAGTGAAGCAGTCACCATGGCATAGTGGGTCTTACCCCTACAGGCTCACTGGAATGTGACAGATCCTTTGGCTGAGTAATACAGACATGATTCTGTTCTCTTAGTTAAAAGCTTGGAAAGTGTGAGAGAAAGACCCCATGAAACTACACAGCTTGCTTTGTAGGGCCAGTGGAGCTGAGCAGAGCCAGGACCCAGGTAGGGCCTCCAGGGCTCCTCTCAGGCCAGTGCTCGCTCCGCCTCCTGGGGAAGCACAGCCCTGGCCGGGCTCCCATTGGCCCCCCCTCCCAGCCTGGGGCTATAAAGCAGGATTGTCAGGGTTGGTCACCTGCAGCTCTAACCTGCCTCTGGTGCTCCTGGTCCTGAGGTCCTAGAGAGATGGAAAAGCACCTGTTGCTGCTGCTGCTAGTGCTGAGCCTGTCCTTGAAGCTGGGCTTCCTGCAAGGTGAGTGAGCCCCTGACGGACAACGGGGGCAGGGTCCTTGTGAGCAGACCCACACAGGTGGCTGCAGATTGTTGGGCCATGGGGCATGAGGAGCGAGAGGCAAGGACCACACCTTCCCTTAGGGGGAGATGGGCACAGCCTTCACTCCACCCAGCCCCTCTTATCCCCCACTTGACTCCTCCACTTTGGCCCACTCTGCTCCCCTTCCTCATCTTCTTCCTCTTCCCTCAGGCATTTTCCCTCAGGCTCCTCCACCTCCTGCCAGTGCTAATACCTGATCCTCCAAAATTCCTTAAGCTTTCTTGTGGAGACCCCTAAATTATATTGAAAAGGGAGCAAGGAAGGTTCTTTGTGGACGATAAAGACAAGGAGGGCTGTTATAGGAAAGACAGTGAGGAGTGGTCACCGGCCCCGGGGCAGTGAGCACTGGACGTGATCTTCTTCCAGCACAGCCCAGCCCAGCCCGGGAGTGGGGAGATCTTGCTCACGCCCGGGAAGTCCCCTCACCCAGGTGCCCGTGTGCCTCCCTCCAGGCGTGAGCCCAGCCTTAGCTCGGCTCCTTCAGTTCGGCAGTGGCACTGGCCATTGTCCAGGCTTCTTTGAGCAAGAAGGGGAGCTCCCTCTCCTGAGCAGCAGCGGGGCCCTCAGAGAGCCTCATTATGCTGGTTTTGACTTTCCAGCTCTACAATGTCATGAGTGCTATCGAGTCAATGCTGATGGGGTGTGCGAGAGTGGAGGAGGCTTCTGCGAGACTCGGGACTGGCAGCAGTGCTTGCTGAGGAAGGTCTATGAAGGTACGTGGGGCCTGAGAAGTCTTGGGGGGCGACTCTTGCCTTAAGTTAGAGCTGAGGGTTCATGTTCATAGTGAGGGGTGGTACACATAACAACCTGTGCCCCACGACTGCATGGTGGCTATTGGACTTAGGGAGAAACTCCTCAGGAACCTTGGAGGTCAGAGAAGTATAGGTGGGGGAGGTTGTTTTTGTTCATTTTTCTTCACCTTAATGAGTGTGGTAGCATCCTCTGGTTCTGGTACTGGCTGCCAATGTTCCTTAATTGGGCTAGTGACCTGGAAGAGAAGTATTTCTGGATTTTCTGTGGGGTCCTGAGTGTGACTGGACTTGGGCTCCTAAGACTCCAGTAAGTGGACCTAAGTGTGGCGTACTCTCTGGGAACTGGGGACCAAGTGAGGAGGAGGGATTGGGGGCTGGGTAGTGCACTGTCTCTTCAGCCCTGCCCTTCCTCTCTTGGGTGGGAGGTGGAATGAACCCTAATGCACAGAACCCCACAGCTGATGAGGGGGGATCACTGATTCACTCAGCAGTATTTCTTTTTATATATATACATATTTTTTTCTTTTTTTTTAAAGCCAGTCAAATATACAGTATTTATTGAACAGTGTGCAGGCTCTGCTGGGCCCCACATCTGTGTGTCTGCAACTTGAGTTTCTGGGACCTCACTTACCATCTTCTCTGCCTCTCTCCAGATGACATCATTTCCTATGGACACCAGGGTTGTAGCAGCCTGTGTGCTCCCATGAAGCTCCTGAATCGCAATATTGCTGTGGATATGACATGCTGCAACGACTCACCCTTCTGCAACAAGTTCTAAGGAGAAGACCCCACTTTTTCCCTCATCTGATCCATGCTATTATATATAATGTTTATATATTGTTATAAACAATGTCAAAAGGAACATCTTTGTACCTCATATATATTTCACGTCCAGGTAGGTTTCTTTCTTCAGGGTATATTTCCAACCTTATTTCAATAACGTAACATTGTCTCTAGGTTTCCTGTCCAGACCTGGGACCCAGGTTGCTCAAATCAGCAGATGTATATTTCTACACATTTGCATCAACCCTTGCTCTGGTTTGCAGAACTTCTAGCCATCTCTTAATTCCTAGGGCTTGGGTCTGTATTCTGGGCCTAGTGGCACCCTTTCTCCTTCCCTTCCTTCTTTCCTTTCTCACTCTTTTCTTTCTATCCTTACCCTCCCCTCTCTTTCTCTCTTACTTTCCCTTCCTTCTTCCCTTTTTTCCTGTAAACATATATTGAGTATGAATTATGTGCCAGGCACTGTGCTAGGCCCTTGGGAAAAAAAATAAAACACAGTCTCTCTAGTCAAGGAACGCACAGGTCAGTGGAATAAGCAAACAACAAATTGGTGATTATAACACAATGTAATCAGTATTATAATAGTGTGTACGTGACAGTCCATAGGTGGGATGTCTGCCCTAGACTAGAGCCTTAAAGGAAGCCTTTATGGAGGATATAGTATGTTGAGGATAAAGAATACATAGGAGTTTATACAGTGGATAAGGCAGGGAAGGGAATATGCAAAGACACAGAGGTGAGAACATTATGTTGAAGAAACTGCCTATAGTTTGGAGGGATTATGCTCAGTGCAGGGGGCATGGTGGGACATCAAGCCAGAGGAAGAAACTCTATTACAAAGACCTTGGTTGCCATGTTTAGGAGTTTAGAATTGATTCTGAAGGCAGTAGGGAGTCATGGCTTTTATGCAGAGGAGTGTTTTTCAAAATGATCATCAGGTAACAAAGTGAACAATTTTTACAGCAGACAAGGCAGGTATAGAGAAGATGTGACAATGCTGTTGCCCTGATTTGAGTCAGAAATGAGTCTTAAAATTAAGACAGTGGACATGAGGTTGCAAAGGAAGGATTTTAGTAGGTAGACTCTGTAAGGCTTAGCAAATATGGCTATTTCTGTTTGGTGTGTTGTGATGACACAGTCTTCTCAGGTGACTTTCAGATTGTGATGAGGGATGACTAGCTTCATAGTGGTAAAATTAGTCATGGAGGGAATTTTGGCCCCTCTCTTTTTCCTCCAATCTCTGCTGGTTTTGACAGCAGGGCAAGCAAGGGAGGGACGTTAGAATGTGAAGGGTTAAAAGTCTGTGCCTTGCAGAGAAAAGAGACCTCTGCACAGATAAAACGTGATCAATCTGAAAGCAACAGACACCTGGATTCATAAAAGCAGATTGGCAGAATAAATTGAACAAAACTTCAGTTCCCAGAGGCCCATGCTGCCCTGAATGCTGGTGGCCATCAGAGTGGTCTCTGAATGCTTTGGGTCCCAGAGTCCTGCTGTCTTAGGCAAAAGGCTCCCACTGTCAGCCTCCCACTCCCACATTTATAAGATAATTGGACGTGGGTGGAAGGTGGTGCTGTGTGGGCATGTGTGAGAGGGTAGAGCTGGGGCCGGGTCACGTGGGGGAACCATCCAGGGAAGAGCTCTCGGGTCTCTCAGGTCTCTGGCAGCCTCTGAGATGTTGAGCATCTTGGGTGTGCACCATGCTGGCTCCCACAGGCACCTGGTGGACAAAGCTGGCCACACATCTGTCTACCACCACAGTCTTCATGGCTGCTGTGACCTGAATCAGGGTCCCCTTGAGAAATCTCAGACTAGTTCTCTTTTCAGGCCGCATTTCCTTTTCTTTTCTCCTTGCCAGATTGCACTGGGATGGCCTTTGAAGTCAAGCTAGGCTGAAGAGTGGTAGGCGTAGCTGGGTCCAAGAACACATTCTGCCTTGTCAGGCCCCAGGCAGGAGTCACACTGGCTGGCCTTTCAGGGTCTGTGAGGGACTGTGAGGCTTGTGATGCAGGGTGTTGTGGAGGCCGCTGGCTGCAGGGAGAGGGAGGGGCTCAGGAGCTGGGGAGGGTGGGAAGAGTGAGGGAGCCGTGGGTGATGTGTTAGTTGGAGTAGGCTAGCTGCTGCACCCAAAGCTCTGAAATATCAGTGGATTAAATGATAAAAATGATTGCTAACTCATTTCACAGTTCAATGAGGTGGTGCTTAGTCTTCTGGGACCCAAACTCCCTCCAAGTCTTTCTGTGCCATCTTTAACAAGGTCTCCACAGAAGGGGATGAAAGCTTGGAGACCCACCAGGGGGCTTTATGATCAGGAGTTGAAGTACTGTACATAATTTCTATCTGTATTTGTCTGTCATGTGATCAAACCTAATGGCAAAAATTTAATGATGGTTTCTGTACAGTATGCCCTAGAGGAAATAAGATGGTTTGGTGAATGCAGTGTATCATATGTATAACTGATAATAAGTAACCTGGTTCCCTCCTCTTCTCCCTTTACGTATTCAGACTCCTCAACTTGTGTCAATAGTTACAAAGGAAAAGAATAACCCAACAAATGAAAAATACAAAGCATAATATATTGGTTAAAAGTAAAACATTAAAGAGTCTTTGTATGTTTTCAATAATAGTCTTTTGTCAGGTACATATTTTGCAAATATTTTCTCCCAGTTTGTGGCTTGTCTTTTCATCTCTTGACAATGTTTTTAAGAAAGCAGAAAATTCAATTTTAATACCATTCAGGTTATCAATTCTCTCTTCATAGATTGTGCCTTTGGTGTTGTATCTAAAATGTAATCACCATACCAAAGGTCAGCTAGGTTTTCTCCTCTGTTATCTTCTATGATTTTTATAGTTTTGTGTTTAACATTTGGGGTCTGTGATTGAGAGTTAGTTTTTGTGTAGGGTATAAGGTCTCTGTCTAGGCTAATTGTTTGTTTGTTTGGGAGTGGATGGTAAGTTATTCCAGCACCATTTGTTGAAAGAACTATATTTGCTCAAATGTATTGACTTTGCTTTTTTGTCAATCATTAATTTATTATGTTTATGTACATCTAATTATGGGCTCTCTATTATGTTCCATTTATCTATTTGTCTATTCTTTTGCCAATAAATATCACACTGTCCTAATTAATGTAGCTGTATAGTACGTCTTGAAGTTGGGTAATGTAAATTCTTCTACTGTGTTCTCCTTCATTGTGTTGGCTATTCTGAGTCCTTTCTCTCTCCATATAAAGTTTAGAATCAGTTTGTCAATATTCACAAACAACTTGCTAGGATTTTGACAACTTTGGATATTTCCATCTGTGAGTATTGAAAATCTCTCCATTTATTTAGTTTTTTCTTTGATCAGAGTTTTGTACTTTTTGTCATATAGATCTTGTATACATTTTGTAGATTTGTACCTAAGTTTTTCATTTTTTGGGTGCTCACATATATGATATTGTCACTTTTTCATTGCTGGAGTATAGGAAAGTGATTGACTTTTGCTTATTAACCTTGTATCCTGCAACCTTGTTATATTTGCTTATTATTTACTGCCATGTTTTTCTTTCTTTTGGATTTTCTACATAGTCAATCATGTCATCTGTAAACAAAACAGTTTTGTTTCTTTCTTCCCAATATGTATGCATTCTACTCCCTTTTCTTATTTTACTGCATTAGCTAAAACAGTACAATGTTGAAAAGGAATGTTGAGAGGAACATCCTTGCCTTATTCCTGATTTTAGTGGGAAAGCTTCTAGTTTCTCACCATTGAATATAATGTTAGCTGTAAGTTCATCAAAGATGTTCTTTATCAAGCTGAGGAAGCTTCTGTCAATTTTTATTTTACTGAGAGTTTTTGTTATGCATAGGTGTTTGTCAAATGATTTCCCTGAATGTATTGATATGATCATGTGATTTTTTTTCTTTAGTTTGTTGATGTGATGGATTTATTGATTTTTGAAAGTTGAACCAGCCTTGCATGCATGGAATAAATCCCACTTGGCCATAGTGTATAGTTCTTTTTATACATTGCTAGATTCAATTTGCTAATATTTTATTTAGGATTTTTGCATTTATGTTCATGAGAGATATTGGTCTTCAGTTTTCTTATAATATGTTTGTCTGGTTTTGGTATTAGGGTAATTCTAGCCTCACATAATGTGTTAGGCAGCATTTTCTCTGCTTCTATCCTCTGAAAGAGATTGTAAAGAATTGGTATAATTTCTTCTTTAAATGTTTGGTACAATTCACCAGTGAAGCCATCTGGATCTGGTGCTTTCTGTTTTGGAAGGTTATTAATTATTGATTCAATTTATTTAATAGATATAGGCCTATTCATATTGTCTATTGTTTTCTTGCATGAATTTTGGCAGATTGTGTCTTTTAAGAAATTGGTCTATTTCATCTAGGTTATCAAATTTGTGGGCGTAGAGTTGTTCATAGTATTTCTTTATTATCCTTTTAATATCCGTGGGTCTTTAGAGATGTCCCTTCTTTCATTTCTGATATTAGTAATTTATGTTTTCACTTTTACTTAAAGTAAAAATCTAGCTAGATGCTTATAGATTTCAAAGAACCAGATTCTGGTTTTGTCGATTTTGTCTATTAATTTCCTGTTTTCAATTTCATAGATTTCTACTCTATTTCTTATTATTTCTTTCCTTCTGCTGACATTGGATTTAACTTAATTTAATTTCTCTTAAAATTCAACAATAAGAAAACAATCTGATTGAAAAAGTGTCAAATATCTTGAGAGACATCTCACCAAGAAGATACACAGATGACAAGCATATGAAAAGATGCTCCACATCATATGTCATCAGGGAAATACAAACTAAAACAACAAGAAGGCACCACTACACACCTATTAAAATGGCTAAAATACAGAACATTGATAACATCAAATGCTGATGAGAACATGGAGAAACAGGAATTCTTAATCATTCCTGGTGGGCATGTAAAATGGTACAGCTACTTTACAAGACAGTTTGGCAGTTTCTTACAAAACTAAACATACTCTTACCATAAGATATAGCAATCATACTCCTCGATGTTTATCTAAAGGGGTTAAAAATTTGTGTCCATGTGAAAGTCTAAACACCAATGTTTATAGCAGCTTTTTTCATATTTTTCAAAACTTGGACACAACCATGATGACTTTCAGTAGGTGAATTGATAAAATGTAGTACATTCAGATAATTAAACATTATTCAGCACTAAAAGTAAAAGAGTTATCAAGCCATGAATAGACCTGGAGGTACCTTAAATGCATATTACCAAGGAAAAGAAGCCAGTCTAAAAAGGCTGCATACTGTATGATTCCACCTATATCACATTCTGGAAAAGGCAAAACTATGGGGACAGTAAAAAGATCAATGGTTGCCAGGGTTTAGGGAACAGAGAGGGAAGAATAGGCAGAGCACAGAGGATATTTAGGGCAGTCAAACTATTCTGTATAATGCTACAATGGTGGATGCATGTCATTTTACATTTGTCCAAAACCCATAGTGTATACAACACCAAGAGTGAACCATACTAAACCAGTCCATGGACTTTGGATGATAATGGTGTGTCATTGTAGGTTTATCAATTGTAACAAATGGACCACTTTGGTGGAGGATGTTGATAGTGGGATAGGCTATGCACATTTGGGATCATGGGGTATGTGGAAAATCTCTAAACCTTCCTCTCAGTTTTGCCATGAACCTAAAATTGCTCTAAAAACAGTCTATCGAAAATTATAGAAACATTTATAGCTTGGCCAGATTTCCCACTCAGACCCTTTCAGAGTTCCCCACATGAAGGGTGGAGCCCAGTCGAATCTCACTTGTGCTCATGAGGCCATCCGTGGGCATCCAGTGCCCATCCTCTTCTCTGGTTTCTTGTTTGCTTCCTCCTATGCTGCTCAGGGTTCTACAAGCTACCTTTACTGTGGGACCTCTCGTGAGAACCTGACTGTGCCTGTTGGTAGTGTCATGTTCTCATTCTCCCAAAACATCCAGCCCTGAAGAGAAGTACCAAGCTCCCTGATTCTCCATCACAAGTTGTCCTCAGAGAGACTAAGTAACACCCTTTGTGGTTTATCCCCATCTGCAATTCCAGACCACTCCCACTTGCCACATGCCACCTGACAGCTCTTTATGAAAAAACTTTTCTTCGGCTTCTGCTTGTAGCTCCTTTCTCCAGAGTGCTCAAAGCCATCCACAAGTCTGGGCAGATTGGAAAGTTCACTCCTCTCCATCTGGCTTCCTTTATTATAGTCCCAGGCAACCACCCCAAACTGCCTTATCCTAGGGGTATTCTCTGCACGTGCAAATTACTCATGAATTTTGGTGCTGGGGCTGATCTGGAGTTCTTAGCTGCATACCCTAGTCTCAGGCAGGCTCAGCAGGAACACCCAATACATTTGATGATTCAGTTAACTGTGTATCCTGTGTAGACTTTGCATATACTCTGATTTAAAATCACTCATCCCGGCGTTCCCCAGAACCTGCAAGGAAGCATTTTTCTCACATAAGCAGACAAAGATTCATCTTCTCATGAAGATTTTCCTCCTCATGCAGTCTGGTTATAACCATCCCTATCACCTGGAATGCTCTCAGGATGGCCATAGCTTGTCTTTGTATTCACAGGTCACCCCAGTCTCACAACCTGCCATAGGCTGGGTGGGGAGGGGAGTGTGTTTAGACACATCTCCTTGAGGGCCCAGATCACATGAACATTCCAAGACTCTTGCCTCTGGCATCGGTTGACTGGACCAGTGGTGGACACTTGACCCAAGTTGGGCCAATAAAACTTGACTTCCTGGGAATTTTAATTGGATGTGAGATACTAGTTCTCTGTGTGTGATTAGAACTGTAATATGAAATGTGGGTGCAGTGGGCTACTCACCTTCAGCCCTGTGATGGAGAAGAGAGAAACTCCATCTGCAAAGACAG
Source organism: Cheirogaleus medius (assembly GCA_008086735.1). Taxonomy (NCBI): domain Eukaryota; kingdom Metazoa; phylum Chordata; class Mammalia; order Primates; family Cheirogaleidae; genus Cheirogaleus; species Cheirogaleus medius. Next base: position 344,330 of record VBSM01003227.1, on the reverse strand, counting down.
AGGCCCGAAGCAACTGCAGGGAGCAGAGGTGTGCATGAAAGCCTGGGCATTCTGACATCTTCGTAGTTCTAGATTTCTGCCCCCCTCCACCCCTCAGCAAAGGCCAGGAAAACTTGTTGACCAAGGGTTCCTTGAATTGATCTGAATCATCGTATTAATCCCCTGCCTTTTTTTTCACTTCAGCTAGTTTGAGATTCGTGTTTGCATTTGTGAGAAATTGAACTACTACTAGTGGCTGAAGAAAGCCCTTAAATAAATAGCACAACACAGCAGTTCCTGGAGAGACAGTCTATACTTGCCTGGTGGCATAAATATATACACAGGAATGGTGAGTTAGTTAATACCGGGAAATGATGGGAGGAAGAAGGAGGGATGCCTGGAACCTTGGACTGAGCTCTGTGGGATGTCTCCCTTCCTCAGAGCATTTGGCCCACTTTGGATTTATTTCCTAAGAAGAAAGCAGTGTGAGAAGGCCTGGGACATTTTCTTCCTGTACAAGAGACAGACCTGGAGGAGTGAGGAGCAGTGGCAATGGATCCAAGGCTTAAATCTGTTGGATGGAGTGCTTGGTGTGAAAGCTATGGCCTCTTCTCCACTTCCCATGGAAGGGAACAGCACCCAGAGGGTTAGATCAGGGCCCTCTGTGCAGGAAGTGTCTGGCATAATTGATTGAAAAAAATGGAAACCCACTGAGGTTAACTCAGGTAAAAGGGATTTACAGTAAGGCACAGGAGAATTTCCCTGAAACACATGCAGAAACTGAGCTAAGCCTCAAGGGAACAGGGGACATGCCAGGCAGCCTTGCCTCTCCTGGCCATGGTCTCTTATTTCAAGCTCAGCATCTTCAAAGTGCACTCATTGTCTCTCCTTAAAACTGCTCCCTCTCTAGGTTTTTCTGTTTCAGTGAATGTTTCCACCACTCATCCTGTCACCCACTCTGACCTGGGAGTCACCCCACCTCCACATGTCCCAGCTCCAGTATCTCCCTATCACCTGGAGAAAATACCCTCTGCCTGGCCTTGCCTCTCCCTCTACCTGTTAACAGCCTCCCTATTTTCCCTCCCTACCAAATGGCTTGATGACTATTAGATGCTTTCCAATTTCTATTTACTTTACTTCAGTTTCACTTTTGAACTTATGGCACTATTCTTGACCTTAGTGCTGGACACTGCTCCCTCCTATACTGACCAGTGGATTCCCTGCCCCATCCCTACCCCACCCAGAACTTTCCTCATACACATTGCCTGGTCATCACTCTGCCAAATACTCAGGGGGCTCTCAGCAGCTTTCCAAGTTACCCTCTGTGCAGCTCTCTTCTCCCCTGTAATCTGCCCTGTGAATCTGCCCTGTTCCATATATTTCATCTGGCTTTGTATTCATTTCAAGTAGGAAACACTTGTTTCAACCAGTTCCTGTTACATTAATTTAAAGTAGAAGAACAGATAGAGGGAGGGGCCAACATGGTGGACTAGAAGCAGCCTGCACACACCGCTCTCAAGGAGAAGATAGAAAGTTGCAAGTAGATGCCCAACCTATGGATGGACTCTCTTGGAGAGAGCTTTATGAATCAACAGAGAGACAATGGGAGATACTCTGAGTGAAGGAGATGGGGATGGGGAGATCCACTCACAAAGATTGGAAGGTACCTGGAGAAGATGCTTACATGTAGGGAAGGGATAAAGAAGAAGACCCCATGCTCCCTATGTGGACACCATGACTGGAGAAGTGCCCCCACCACTGCCCCATTGAGGGCCTTAGTACTGATCAGGGAACTGCTAGGAGACTGTATGGTAAAGTTGCACCAGACACCAGGCTCAGCAGGGACCCACTGGCCTCTGTTCTCAGGTTGCCACAACTGATGCCACTCTGAGCTCTCAAGTCCAAGCACTCCTGGTCTACCTGTGTAGAGTCAACTTCACTGCAAGTGCCCCCACATCACCCCTTGCTGGGCCAGTAAGGGAACAGGGAGAGCAGATGCTCTTGCATGCCTGTGACTGGGAGCCAAGCTCCACCCTGACTAGGGAATTCAAATGGAGTGGATGCTGATGCCACGTGAGAGGTCCCCCATTAGCAGCCTCAGTGAGAACTGTGTGAGGAGAGAGGCCCAGCCATGCAGCAGCCGAGCCCAGGAAGCTCTGACCAGTGCAACAAGCTCCTCAACCCTGCATAACACTGCACCAAGTTCCATGCCCCTGTGGACCTATGCACCGTGTGGTGGATCATGCACCCCATCCCTGCATGCTGACTGGTGGGCCACATCCCTATACATCCCAATGCTGTGCCACAGGCCATGCTTCCTGGTTTTGTCTGCTGGCTGGCAGGCCACAGCTCCTGGCCCTGTAAGCTGCACAGCAGGCCATGGTAGATCTGTGTTGGTAGAATCAACATCATTAAAATGTTCATTTTGCCCAAAGTGATTTACAGATTCAACACAATTCCCATCAAAATACCAACATCTTAATTCACAGATCTATACAAAATAATCCTAAGCTTCATTTGGAACCAAAAAGGAGCCCAAATAACCAAAGGAATCTTAAGCAAAAAGAACAAATCTAGAGGCATCACATTACCTGATTTCAAATTATACTACAAGGATATAGTAATCCAAACAGTATGGTACTGGTATAAATGTAGAGACAGAATAGAGAGCCCAGAAATAAAACCATATGGTTATGACCAACTGATCTTTGAGAATTCAGACAAAAACATACACTGGGGAGAGGATGCCTTATTCAATAAATGGTTCTGAGAAAATTGGATAGCCACATGCAGAAGAATGAAACAGAACTCATGTCTCTCACCATATACAAAAATTAACCAAAGATGGATTAAAGGCTTAAATGTAAGGCATGAAACCATAAAAATTCTAGAAGAAAACATAGGAAATACTTTTCTAGACATAGGCCCAGGCAAAGAATTTAATACTAAGTCCCCAAAGGCAAATACAACAGCAACAAAAGTAAGTAAGTGGGACTTAATTACATTAAACAGCTTCTTCACAGCAAAGGAAATAATTAATAGAGTAAACAGGCAATCTACAGAATGGGAGAAAATATTTGCAAACTATTCATCTGACAAAGAACTAATTTCCAGAATCTACAAAGAACTCAAGCAAGGAGCAAGAAAAAAACAAACAATCCCATCAAAAAGTGGGTAAAAGACATGAATGAATTTTTTTCAGAAGAAGACAGACAAATGGCCATCAGACATATGAAAAATATTCAATATCACTAATCATCAGGGAAATGCAAAGTAAAACCACAATGATATACCATCTTATCCCTGTCAGAATGGTCATTACTATTAATAAAAAGTCAAAAAACAACAGATTCTGGCATGGATGCAGAGAAAAAGCTACATTTATGTGCTGTTAGTGGGACTGAAAATCAGTACAACATCTATGGAAAACAGTATGGAAATTCCTCAAAAAACTAAAAGTAGATCTACCATTTGATCCAGCAATCTCACTACTGGGTATCTACCTAAAGGAAAAGAAGTCATTTTATCAAAAAAGACACCTGCACTTGAATGTTTATTGCAGTACAAGTGACAATTGCAAAGATGTGGAATCAACCCAAGTACCCGTCAATTCAGGAGTCAATTAACAAAATGTGGAATATGTACACCATGGAGTACAACTCAGCAATAAAAATAAATGAATTAATGTCTTCTCCAGCAATTTGGATGGAATGGGAGACCATTATCCTAAGTGAAGTATCTTAGGTATGGAAAAATAGACAGACACCAGATGTCCTCTCTAAGTGGGAGCTAAACGAGGGGTGCACATGAGCACAAAAGGATATAAAGGACATTAACAACTAAGAAAGGGGGAAGATGGGATGGGGTGAGGGGTAAAACTTGCCTATTGGGTACAATGAACACTATCTTTGTGGCAGGCACACTGAAAGCCCTGACTTCAGCATTATAGAGTGTATTTGTGTAACAAAAACTTTGTACCCCCTTAATATTCTTTTTTTACTTCAGCATAATATGGGGGTCCCCCTTAATATTCTGAAAAATATAAGGTAGATCAGATTCTATTTATTGGAAAGCACTTATCTCACTCAAATTATCTTTTTTACCAAAGGCATTTGGATATTTCTTCTATCCTCCACTTTCTTGTGGCTGTAGGGTAGCTGCACATCCTACCCATTCTCAGCCAGGTCTAGTCAAACATCACTGCTGCCAATTCACCTGGGAAGAACCAGATGGCATGTTCATTGGAGTATAAGGTGTTTTCAGTCACCTCCTAAATATTGTTTTGCAGAATTTTGGAAAATATCTCTATTCCTAGGATCACTTACTTCAACGAAGAAGAGAGGACTGTGGTCTGAGTTTGTTGGGCTCTAGACAGGGCTAGAGTCCTCAGAGGAGAAGAAAGAAGGCAGAGGAGGAAGGAGAAGAGAAGGGGAAGCAGGGTCTAAGTGTCCAGCCCAGCTCCTAGAACAGGAGAGACTCTAGGAATTGGCTGCAGAGGGAAGTCCCTTCTGGATTTTTTCAGAGTTTCTACTGGAAAACTGGAAACTTGGAAGATGAGGGGTGGAGAGGAATCAGGAGGGGCTCCATGAGGGCTGTTCCCCCATCATCTACACTGAGTCCAGTCTACACATCCAGCAGCAGGAGAAGGGGTTCCTTGGTCAGCAATGATGCACAGAGGATGGAGTCATCCATCATATACATGCAAGGGCAGTAAGGTAGAACCCACATTGAGTCCATGGAGGGCAATTTGCTCTCTCCTGACCCGCCTCCACATCACCATGGCCACTGGGCTCCTCCCCCAAGCCTCTGAGTATAACAGGGAGCTGGTCCAGCTTCCTCACCTCTGTGTGTTGCTCAGGTCTTCTCTGGAACCAGGGCCTTTCCAGCACTTACCCAGTGAAAATTCTGCCTGTTGCACAGGCTGCCCTACTATATATTTTGGGAGGTGAGTCCCAGTGGTTGAATCATGGGTAGTGTGAGCTGGAGAGGAGTTCTCGGGGAGGCAACCTCTCAACCTGACAGGGTACCCCACTGTCACAGAGGAAGGAGGTGTTGCACACTCCAGACCTTTCTCATCTTTCCACTGTCTTGGTTTGGATTCCCTGGAGACAAGAATTCTAGTATGATAATTCATTTCAGAGGTGATTGCAGAACACATGGGTAGGGATGTGGGAAGTGAAACGGCGAAGGAAAGGAAACCAGCCAAGGATTCAATATCAAGCCAGCCACCCTTGGGAATCATTCTGCTGGGAAAGTATGGGAGATAGGATAAAATATTATCTCAGAGAATCCCAGCCAAAGGCAAGGAACAGAAGGTGTTTATCCATTAATTCCCCATTTGTCACAGGTTCAGGATCACTTCTAGGAACATTAACTCTCTGGCACTTCTGATTGTACTGCATATGAGTTGTCTATGCTCCAATGGCCAGAAAAGAGGACTCATGCACAGAGCTTTAGGTATGGACCATGAGCAGCTTTGGGGATGGAAAGGTAGTGCTGAGAGAGGATACCAACATGGCACCAACAGTGTCTATATGCCCATGACCTCAGCATGTAACCACCTCTTTTCTCCCGAAGGTATAGAATTCAGTCTTGTCTAGTCTGCCTTTTCCTAAGAGTCAAATTGGTTGTTCCTTTTTTCCACATTACCTTCCTCCTGGGAGTTGTCTGGAAAATCACTGGCTTGATATTTGATAGGAAAATCTTGGGGTAAAGCAAAGATGAGAGTGGTGGAATTAACTTTAGAAAAAAATGTTGAGTGCACATGAGATCTAAGTTTGGTGCACTAAATACCCATTTTCATTCACCTATTCTTGAATATGACTATTTCACACAGAGCCTCACTTCTTTTTTAAGTTAATTTTATTTCTTAATTGCAATAATTGTACATATTCATGGGGTACATAGCAATGTTTTGATACATAGAATGCAAAGTGATCAGATCAGAGTAATCATCATATCCATCATCTCAAACATTTATCATTTCTTTGTGTTGGAAACATTAATATTCTCCTTCTACCTATTTGAAACTATATATTATTGTTATCTATAGTTATCCTAAAGTGGTATAGAAGACCAGAATTTATTCACCTATCTAGCTGTAATATTGTACCTTTGGCAAATCTTTTAGTGTCCCTCACTTCCCCTTCCCCTTCCCTTCCTCTAGTATCCTCTGTTCTACTTTTTACTTCTATGTGATGAACTATCTTAGCTTCCACATATGAGTGGGAATGGGAACATACAGTGTTTAACTTTCTGTTCTTGGCTTATTTCACTTAATAGAATGTCCTCCAATTCTATCAATGTTGCCATTAATGACAGGATTTTATTCATTTTATGGATAAATAGTATTCCATAGTGTATATATATATATATATATAATCATATTTTCTTTTTTAAATTTTATTTCAGCATATTATGGGGGTAGAAATGTTTAGGTTATGTGTGTTGTCTTTCCCTTTCCCCTATTTTCCCCCCAGGGTCACAGCTTCAAACGTGTCCATCCCCCAGATGGCGCGCATCGCACTCATCTGTTCTTGGACACCTAGGCTGATTCCATATCCTGGCTCTTATGAATAGTGCTACAATAAACAGGGGAATGTGGATGTCTCTTCAATATAATGATTTACTTTCCTTTGGATAAATGCCCAGTAGTGGGATTGCTAGATCATATGGTAGTTTTATTTTCAATTTTTGGGGAACCTCCATACTGTTCTCTACAATGCCTGTATTAGTTTAAATTCTCACCAACAGTGTATAAGTGTTCCCTTTCTCAGTATTCCTGCCAACATTTGTTGTTTTTCATCTTTTGGATAATAGCCATCCTAATGGGGGTGAAATGGTACCTCGCTGTGGTTTTGATTTACATTTCTCTGATTATTAGTGATGTTGAACATTTTTTTTCATATATTTTTTGGCCATTTGTGTGTTTCCTTTTGAGAAATGTCTGTTTAGATAATTTGTCCATTTTTAAATTGGATTGTTAGGTTTTTTTGTTGTTGATATGTTTGAGTTCCTTGTATATTTTGGCTATTAATTCCCTATCAGATGAGTAGCTTGCAAATATTTTCTCCCATTTTGTAGATTGTCTTTCACTCTGTTGATTGTTTCCTTTGCTGGGCACAGCTTTTTAGTATGACACAATTTCATTTGTTTATTTTTGCTTTTGTTGCCTGTGCTTTTGAGTTGGTATTCATAAAATATATTCCCTGACCAATGTCCTGATGCATTTTCCCTATGTTTTCTGCTAGTGGTTTTATTGTTTGGGGTCTTAAACTTAGGTATTTGGCCTGTTTTGATTTAATTTTTGTATATGGTAAGAGACAGGGTCCTAGTTTCATTCTTCTGCATATGGATATCCAGCTTTGTCTCCACCATTGATTGAAGAGACTGTTCTTTCCCCAATGAATGTTCTTGGCACCTTTGTCAAAAATCAGGTAGCTGTTGGTATGTGGATTAATTTTTGGGTTCTCTATTCTGTTCCATTGGTCTTTATGTTGGTGTTTATGCCATTACCATTCTGTTTTGTTTACTATAGCTTTGTAGAATATTTTGAGGTCAAGTAGTGTGATACTTCCAGTTTTGTTCTTTTTGCTCAGAATTGCTTTGGCTCTTTGGGGTCTTTTATGGTTCAATACAAATTATAGGATTTTTTTCTATTTCTCTGATATTTTGATAGGGATTGTAATAGGGATTACATTGAAACTGTAGATTGCTCTGGGTAGTATTGTCATTTTAACAGTATTAATTCTTTTGATCCATGAGCATGTGAAATCATTCCATTTACTTTTATCCTTTTCAATTCCTTTCATTAGTGTTTCATAGGTTTCCTTATAGAAGCCTTTTGCCTCCTTGGTTAAATTCATCCATAAGTATTTTTTATAACTAATATAAATGGAATTTCCTTGTCTTCTTGATTTCTTTTTCAGTTAGTTTGTTGTTTGTGTATCAAAATGCTGCTAATTTTTTATGTTAATCTTATATCTTGAAACTACTGAATTTGTTAGTTGTAAGAGGTTTTTAAAAATAGAGTATATATATGTTTATATAAAATGATATATAATGATGTCATTTGGAACCAGGGCAAATTTGACATCCTCTTTTCTAATTTGGTTGTCCTTTATTCCTTTTTCTTGCTTAATTACTCTGACCAGGATTTCCAGAGCTTCATTTCATTAGCAAAATTATTGAACTTCATTAAAATTCATCCAGTTCTTGTGATTCTTCTGCTCTCAGCATTTACATCTTCATATGGAGCAGCCAATAACAATAACAATGGTAATAACCATAAGTAGTATTACCAAAGGCAGTACCTACAAAGTACCTTGCATGCAATGTATCTTTTTACTTTCAGGACTTGCGAGTAAAGTGCTATTATTATTCCCATTTTAAAGATGAGGGAACTACTAAAGCCTAAAGAGGTACAATTGGTTTCCACAACTGTGGGAACAGATTCCCACTCAGACATCTGTCTCCAAAGACAACAATCCTACCTTCTAATTCAAAAGTTATTTCTTTGAGCAGGTATAGGCAAATTTTTTCTGTAATGGGTCACATAGTAAATATTTTAGGCTTTTCAGGCCATATGGTTTCTGTTGTAACTATTAAACTCTGCCATTTGTAGCGTAAAAGCAGCCACAGGCAATATGCAAATAAATGAGTGTGGCTATTTTCTAAAAAATCTATTCACAGACAATAAAACTTGAATTTCATATAGTTTTCACATCAAAACATTTTACCCATTTCTTGAATTTTTCCAACTTTAAAATGTATAAAAAAGTTTTTAGCTCATGGACCATCCAAAGTAGGCAGTGGGCTGGATTTGTACCATAGGACACAGGTTGCAGATCTTTGCCTTAGAGGGCTACTGGCACCTTGGGGGAACATGAAGATGTACCAAGGACAGTACTTCAAATAACTTGAAATCTGCATCACCATTTTAGACTGCTAGAAGTGCAAGGTCCCATAGATATCATCTAATGAACCCTGTTGTCTACCAATGAAGAAACTGAGTGAGACTCACAGAAGTGAATATCCAAGGTTACAGATCTTGAGGTTTTCTGGCTAAAGCTTTTTTCACTACCATACATTACACTGAATTTTGGAAAATTAATAGTAAAGAAGGATACGTATAATAAAGTTGTGATCTCCACAGTGTTGACTGTGTGTTCTGGGGGTTGAGAGAAAAACTAAGAGTTTGGCCACAAGAAACCATAAATCACCCCAGTGGGAGAGCAGTGGGTCTTGAAGGATATCTCTTGATCTCCAGCATTCTCCTGAGAGCTTGCAGAGATGGGTAGTGGAGAAGAATTCAAGTCACTGTGCTCTAGAGAAACATGAACAGAGGGTGAGCCAGTGCCATTAAGGGAGGAGGGGATTTACCTCTTCCACTAGCCCAGTGGAAAGCAGAAATGAGAGTTAGGGAAAAAGGCACTGCCTTGTTAAAACCCAACCCAGAACTCTAAATAATTTTAGCAGGCAAGAATCCTGGGAAGAGAAGCAGAGGGATAAAGAGGGATTGACCACCTCTGTATCCTTGTGCCTGTCCCAGACATTTAGATTTATCTTACTTTGACAGCTGCTTCTGTTTCTTACCCTGGAGATTTTTCCCTTTTTATGTTCTCTTACTGGCTCATCCCTTCCCTTCCCTTCCCTTTCCTTTTTTTTCTTTCCATTCCTTTCCTTTCCCTTTCACCCCACAGTTCTATTGAGGTATAAGTTTTATACAATAAAATTCACTAGTCTTTAGTGTTCAATCCTATGAATTTTGACAATGGTCTTTTAGTCACATAAACTCCACCACCATCATATATATATATGTATATATATATACATATATATATCAAAATGTCTCTTATGTTCTTCTGCCATTAATTCCTTCCCCTCTTCCTTTAACACCCACTAACTAACTAATCTGCTTTCCATAGCTGAGCTATTCCTGCTGTATCATTTCCAGTAGCCTGAACATCTCCAAGGGATCTTCCTCCTAATCATTACTTCAAGAGCCACCCAGATCTGGTACAAGACAAGGATGATCACTCTCACCACTTCTTATTATACTGGAATTACTAGCAAGAGCAATAAGAAAAGAAAAAGAAATAAAAGGCATACAAACTGGACAGAAGCAAGTACAATTATCTCTGTTCACAGATTATATAATTTTATATGTCAAAAACTCTAAAGATGCCACAAAACGGTTGGAACAATAAATAAATTTAGAAAAGTTACTGAATACTAAATATACACTAGTGATGACCTATCAAAAGGGAAATTAAGAAACAAGCTCACTTACAATTGCATTAAAAGAAAAGGAAAACATTTAGGAATTACCTAACCAAAGACTTGTACACTGAAAACTGAATAACATTGCTGAAAGAAATGAAAGAAGACACAAATAAATAGGAGGACAGCCCATGTTCATTGATTGGAAGACTTAATATTGTTAAGATGTATATACTACCTAAAATGATCTACACAATTCCTATTAAAAATCTCATTGACATTTTTGTTTTGTTTTGTTTTGTTTTATTTTTTATTTCAGCATATTATGGGGGTACAAATATTACGGTTATGTATATTGCCCACGCCCCCCTCCCCCCTCAAGGCAGAGCCTCAAGCATGACCATACCCCATACATTGCACATCTTACTCATTATGATTGTATATACCCATCCCCTCCTCCCCCCCCCACCCGCCCAACACCCGACAAATGTTATTCCTACATGTCCACTTAGGTGTTGATCTGTTAATACCAATTTGCTGGTGAGTACATGTGGTGCTTGTTTTTCCATTCTTGAGATACTTCACTTAGTAGAATGGGGTCCAGCTGTATCCAGGAGTATACAAGAGGTGCTATATCACCATTGTTTCTTAATTACTTTTAGAATTTTATTTTTCAATTGATATATAAGAGATATACATATTTTAGGTCACCTGTGATAATTTAATACATTCATATAATTTGTGAAGATCAGATCAGTGTAATTAGGATATCTATCATCTTAAACATTTATCTTATCTTTATGCTAGAAACATGAAAATTATTTCTTCTAGCTATTTTGAAATATATAATAGATTATTGTAAGCTATAATCCCCTTACTAACCTGTCAAACACCAGGCCTTACTAATTCTAGCAAGCTCTATATTTGTACCCATTAATCAACCTCTCTTCAGTCCTTCTCCCCCCTACCTTTCCTGTCTTCTAGTAACCACAATTCTACTGTCTATCTTCATGAGATATACTCTGTTAGCACCCACATATGAAGGAGAACATGCAATGTCTGCCTTTTTTTGTTCAGCTGATTTCACTTAACATAATGACCTTCAGTTCCATCCATATTGCTACAAATGACAGGATTTCATTTTTTATGGCTAAATAATATTTCATTTGTATATATATCACATTTATCCATTCATCTATTGAAGAGAAAATAGGTTGATTCCATATTTTTTTTGCTATTTTAAAGAGTGCTTTCATCTACATTTTATTGCAGAAATCTCTTTGATACATATTTTTTCTTTTGAATATATACTCAGTAGTGGAATTGCTGGATCATATGCTAGTTCTATTTTTAGTTTTTTTTTATCATTTATTTTTGAGAGGGTGCAAAGGATAAGTTTGGCAGTTTTATGGAAGGATCTTCCCCCATCTTTAACAGAAACAAATTTTGTCCTAGGAGGAGGAAGTGGCTAGGTCAGGCAGTCTGGGTGGGTATTTTTAGTTTTTAAAGTAACCTCCAGATAGTTTTTCTTGCCAGCATCTGATATTACCTGTCTTTTTTATAAAAGCCATTATAACCGGAATTAGCTGATATCTCCTTGTGGTTTTGATTTGCAATTCCCTGTGATGTTGAGCATTTTTTCATATACCTGTTGGACATTGGTATGTCTTCTTTTTAGAAATGTCTGCTCAGATCTTTTGCCTATTTTCAAAAATAAGATTATTTGGTTTTTGCTATTGAGTTGCTTGAGCTCCTAACATATTCTGGTTATTAATCTCTTGTCAGATGGATAGTTTGCAAATGTTTTCTCTCATTATGTGTGTTGTATCTTCACTTTATTGCTTACTTCGTTTGCTGTTCGGAGGCTTATGAACTTATATAATCCCATTTGTCTATTTTTGCTTTTGTTTCCTGTGATTTTTGAGGTCTACATGAAAAAATCTTTGTTTAGACCAATGTCCTGGAGCTTTTACCCAACATTGTTTTTTCAGTTTTTTTTTTAGTACTTTCATAGGTTCAGCTCTTGATTTATGTCTTTAATGCATTTTGTTTTGATTTTTATATATAAGGAGAGATAAGGGTCTGGTTTCATTTTTCTGCATATGGCTGTCCAGTTTTCCCAGTATTATTTATTGAGACCCTGTAAGTTCTTGGTGACTTTGTTAAAAGTGAGTTGGTTTTGTATGTGGATTTATATATAGGTATCTAATCTGTTCCATTGATAAATCTGTCTGTTTTTATGCCAGTACCATGCTGATTTGGTTACTATAGCTTTGTAGGGTATTTTGACATCACATAGTGTGATGCCTCCAGCTTTGTTCTTTTTGCTCTGATTTCTTTGACTATTCAGGATCTTTTGTGCTTTCAGATAAATTTTTGGAATGTTTTTTCTATTTCTGTGAAGAATATTATTGGCATAATCTGTAAATTGTGTTGGATAGAATTGTCATTTTAACAATATTAATTCTTGAAATCCACAAGCATGAACTATGTTTCTCTTTCTAGCGTCTTTTTTTCAATTTCTTTCATCATTCTTTTATAATATTCCTGAAGAGGTCTTTCACCGCCTTGGTTAAATTGATTCCTAGGTATATTATATTCCTTGCAGCTATTATAAATGAGATTGTTTCTTGATTTCTTTTTCAGATTGGTCACTCTTTACATGTATAAATGCTACTTATTTCTTTTTTTTAAAATTAGTATTATTTTATTTTTATTTTTTTATTTCAGCATATTATGGGGGTACAAATATTATGGTTATGTATATTGCCCATGCCCCCAATGCTACTTATTTCTATATGTTGATTTTGTATTCTGCAGCTTTATTGAATTCATTTATCAGTTCTAAGATATTTTTGGTAGAGTCTTTAGGTTTTTCTAAGTATAAGATCATATCTTCTTCAAATAAGGCTAATTTGACATCTGCCTTTCCAATTTGGATGCCCTTTATTTTTTTCCTTGCCTAATTGCTTTGGCCAGGACTTCCAAGTATTATGTTGAATAAAAGTGGTGAAAGTGGCATCCTTGTCTAGTTCAAGATCTTAGAGGAAAGGCTTTTAATTTTTCCCCATTCAGTATGCTGTTACTTCTGGGTTTGTCATATATGGTCTTTATTATTATTATCTGAGTATGTTTGTTCTATACCCAGTTTGTTAAGAGTTTTTATCAAAAGGGGAGATTAAATTTTATCAAACACTTTTTCAGCATTTATTGAAATGATCATATGGTTTTTGTTCTTGGTTCTTATTTTTTAAATTCAGGATATTATGGGGGTACAAACATTTTGGTTACATAAAATGCATTTGCCTAGCCCACTGCCCTTCCCCTATACAGTGTGCTGTGGGTTTACCCCCCACCCCTATGCTCCCCACCCCCAGCACCCCTACCTGACCTGCTCCCAGTGAGTATTACTACCATGTGAGCACCTTAGTGTTGATTCATTAGTACCAGTTTGATGGTGAGTACATGTGGTGCATGTTTTTCCATCCTTGTGATACCTCACTTCAAAGGATGGGCTCAATCTCTAGCCAGGATAATATAAGAGGTGCTAGATTACCATTGTTTTTTGTAGTTGAATAGTATTCCATGGTATACATATAGCACATTTTATTAATCCACTCATGTATTGATGGGCACTTGGGTTGTTTCCACATCTTTTTAATTGTAAATTGTGCTGCTATAAACATTTGAGTGCAGATGTCTTAATCACAGAATGTCTTTTTTTCCTTTGGATAGATGTCTAGTTGTGGGATTGCTGGATCAAATGGTAATTCTACTTGTAGCTCTTTGAGGTATCTCAAAATTACTTTCCACAGGGGTTGTACTAATTTGCAGTCCCACCAACAGTGTAAGAGTGTTCCAATCTCTCCACATCCACACCAGCATTTGTTATTTTGGGACTTTTTGATAGAGGCTGTTCTCACTGGTGTTAGGTGATATCTTGTAGTTTTGATTTGCATTTCCCTAATGATTAAAGATGTTGAGCACTTTTTTATAGGTTTGCTGGCCATTAGTCTGTCTTCTTTTGAAAAGTTTCTGTTCATGTCCTTTGCCCATTTATTGACAGGGTTGTTTGATTATTTTGTTGTTGATTTTCTTAAGTTTTATATAGATTCTTATTATCAGTCCTTTATTGGATATGTAGAAAGCAAATATTTTCTCCCATTCTGTAGATTGTCTATTTTCTCTAAGGACAGTTTCTTTGGCTGTGCAAAAGCTTTTTAATTTGATCAGGTCCCATTTGTTTATTTTTGTTGCCACTATGATTGCTTTGGGGGTCTTCTTCATAAATTCTTTACCTAGGCCAATGTCTAAAAGAGTCTTCCCCACATTTTCTTCCAGAATTCTGTTTTGTATTTTTATTTATTTCAGGATATTATGGGGGTACAAACATTTTGGTTACATGTTATGACTTTGCCACACCCAAACTATAATTTGAGGCATGCCTTTTCACCCCTACAATGCTCATTGTGTCCATTAGTTGTGAGTTTACTCTTCTTAAAGTTTCACACCTTAGGTTTAAGTCTGCCATCCAATGTGAGTTGATTTTTGTGAGAGGTGAGAGGTGGGGATCCAGTTTCAATCTTCTACATGTGGATATCCAGTTTTCCCAGCATCACTTACTGAATAGAGATTCTTTTCCCCAATGTATACTTTTATCTGCTTTGTTGATGATTAGATGACAGACAATATGACGATGGTTTTATATCTGCGATCTCCATCCTATTCCAAAGGTCTAGATCTCTGTTCTTGTATCAGCACCGTGCTGTTTTGGTTATTATAGCCTTGTAGTAAAGATTGAAGTCTGGCAGACTGATGCTTCCTAATTTTTTCTTTTTGCTTAAGATTGCTTTGGCTATACAAAGTCTTCTCTGGTTGCAGACAAAGTGTAGAATTATTTTTTTCTAAATCTGTAAAGAACGATGGTGGAATTTTGATAGGGATTCTATTAATTCTATAGATCACTTTAGGTAGAATGGACAGTTTAACAATATTTGTTCTTGGCTCTGTTAATGTGATTTATCACTGTTATTAATTTACATCTGTTGAACAATTCTTACATCCCTAGGATGAATCCAAACTGATCATGGTGAATTATCTTTTAAATGTGTTGTTGAATTCAGTTTGCTAGTATTTTGTTGAAGATTTTTGCATCTATGTTCATCAGTGATACTGACCTGTAGATTTATTGTTGTTGTTGTTGTGGTTGTGTCCTTGTCTGGTTTGATATCAGGGTAATGCTGGCCTCATAGAATGAATTTGGAAGTATTTCCTTGTCTTAAATTTTTTTGAAGGGTTTGAGTGGAATTGGTATTAGTCCTTCAAATATTTGGTAGAATTCAGCAATGAAGTCATCATGTCTTTGGTTTTCCTTGATAGGAGAGTATTATGGTGTAGATCTTGTTATTCATCATTGGTTTGTTACAGTTTTATATTTCTTCATGGTTCAATATTGGTAGGCAGTATGTATCTGGGAACTTATTCATTTCTTCTAGGTTTTCCAATTTGTTGGCATATAGTCATTTATAAAAGTCTGTAATGATTCTTTGTAGTTTTGTGGTCTCAGGTGTTGTGTCTTTCTTTTTGTTTCTAATTTTATTTATTTGAGTCTTCTCTCTTATTTCTTAGTTTAACTAAAGTTTTGTCAATTTTGTTTATCTTTTCAAAAAACCAACTTTTCAACTTTTTGATCTTCTGTATTGGTTTTTAGTTTCAATTTTGTTTACTTCTACTCTGATATTTGTTATGTCTTTCCTTCTACCAATTTTGGGTTTGGCTTGTTCTTACTTTTCCAGTTCCTTGAGGTGCACTGATAAGTTGTTTATTTGAATTCTTTCTATTTTTTTTATATAGGTGTTTATTATAATTCCATAAATCTCCCTCTTAGTGCTACTTTTTCTGTATCCCATAGAATTTGGTATGTTTTATATCCATTTTCACTTATTTTAAGAATTTTTTAAATGTTCTTGATTTCTTCATTGACTCCTTGGTCATTTAGGAGTATGTTGTTTAATTTCCATGTGTTTGTGTATTTGCCAAGGTTCCTCTAGTTATTGACTTCTAGTTTTATTCCATTAAGGTCAGAAAAGATACTTGATATTATTTGTATTGTTTTGAATTTGTTGAGGCTTGTTTTGTGGTATAAGATGTTATCTATTCTAGAGAATGTTCCAAGTGCTAATGAAAAGAATGTGTATTCTGCAGTGCTTGGGTGAATTGTTCTGTAAATGTCAATCAGGCCTATTGGTCTACTGTGTAGTTTAACTCCAATGTTTCTTTGTTGATTTTCTGCCTGGATGACCTGTTCATTATTGAGAATGAAGTCTCCCACTTTTATTACATTCCAGTTTATCTCTCTCTTTAGATCTATTAATATTTGCTTTATATACCTGGTGGCTTCAGTGTTGGGTGAAAAAATATTCATAATTATAATAGTCTCTTCATGATTTGACCTCTTTTTCATTATATAGTGAACTTTTTTGTCTCTTTTTACAGTCTTTGATTTGCATTTTATTTTATCTGATATAAGTCTAGCTCTTCCTGCTCTTTTTTGGGGTCCGCTTGTATGGAATCTTTTTCAACCCCTTCATTTTCAGTTTATGTGTATACTTACAGGCCAAATGGGTTTCTTGTAGATAAAATATAGTTGAATCTTGTTTCTGTATGCATTCAGCCACTGCCACTCTATGCCTTTTAATTGAAGAATTGATTACATTTATGTGAAGTTTTATTATTTATAAATAAGGACTTATTATTGCCATTTTGTTGTTTGTTTTCTGTTTATTTTGTAACCCCTTTCTTCCATTCTTCTTTTCTTGCTGTCTTCTTTTGTGGTTAAATGATTTTCTTCAATAGTATGCTTTAATTTATTGCTTTTTATTTTTAAGGTATCTATCATAGATTTTTGCATTGTGGTTACCATAAAGCTTCCAAAAAACATCTTTTAGATAAAACAAGTTATTTTTAAGAGATGACAACTTATATCCAAAGAAAATAATAGAAACAAAGTAAAAAGGAGAAAAAAACTCTATATTTTAACTCCAGTCCCTTACATTTTGACTTTATGTTTTCTCAATTCACATATTTTTATATTACCTATCTCTTAACAGGTTGCTCTAGCTATTATTGTTTTTGGTAGATTTATCTTTTGGACTTCATCATAGAGTTATGACTGTATTGCATACCACAATTATAATATGAGAGTATTCTAGGTGTGTTCATGCATTTAATTTTACTGGTGGATTTTATATCTTTGACTTTTTCCCCCCTCATTAGTGTGTGTTTGTTTTTCAGATTGAAGAACTCCCTTTAGCATCTATTGTAAGATGAGTCTGGAATTCTCTCAGCTTTTATTTGGGAAAGACTTTATCTTTTCTTCATATTTAAAAGATAGCTTTGTTGGGTATTGTATTCTTGGATGATATTTTTATTTTCCTTTCAGGATTTTGAAAATGTTGTTCTATTCTCTCAGCCTGTATGGTTTCCTTTGAGAAGGAAGAAGTCTGTTGCCAGACAAATTGGAGCTCATTTATATGTTATTTACTTCTTTTCTTTTGCTGCTTTTAAGATCTGGGTTCCTGGACATTTCTAGATATGGTCATTGCTAGCCCTCAAACTTTTGTTTTGCACAAAAGTA
>VBSM01003227.1:307351-326394 GCA_008086735.1 Cheirogaleus medius | reverse complement strand
AAAAAAAAAAAAATCTTCTCTTTGTTCTTGACCTTTGAGAGTTTGATTATTTTATTCCTTAGTGTAGTCATATTTGGGTCAAATCTGATTGGTTTTTTTTCTTACTTTCTTGTACCTAGGCATTTATATCTTTCTAAAGTCTTGGAAAGTTTTCTGTCACTATTTCTTTGAATGAACTTTGTACTCCTTACTCTTGCTCAAATCCCTTAGGAACACCAATAATTTCTAGACTTTTTTCTTTTCAGATAAGTTTTTATATCTCACAGGGAGATATTTGTTCCTATTTATTCTTTTCCATTTTTCTCCTCTGACCATGTATTTCCAAATAGCCTGTATTTGAGGTCACTGATTCTTTCTTTTGCTTGATACATTTTGCTGTAGAGAGCCTCTAATGAATTTTTCAGTTCAGGAAATATGTGTCTCAGTTCTAAGATTTCTGTTTTTAATTATTATTTCAATCTTTTTATGAAATTTCTCTGATAAATTTCTGAATTGATTTTCATTGTTATCTTGGAGACCACTGAGTTTCCTTAAAATGGCTATTTTGAATTCTTGATCAGACATTTCACATATTGCCATCTTGTTAGGATCAGTCACTAGTTCCTTGGTTTGTCTGTTTGAGAAGGTCACGGTTCCATGTTCACTGTTGTTTTTTTGTGGATAGATGTCTATGTCTTTGTGGTGAAGGGTTAGTTATTTTCTCTAGTCTTCTCTGTCTGACTCTTTTTGGTTTTTATTGTGTATGTTTTCTTGAAGATTCTTTGGAATTGTTGATTCTATTTTTTGTCCTGCTATGTCACTGTCTCCTTTTTGGCACTAGATGGTGACTTAGGCACAGGTTTGGTTAGTTCTAGTGAACAGTACTACCTGTTCTGCATAGGAAAATCCCCAAGAGGATATCCTGGCAGTGTGAATAGGCTGGCTAGAAGTTTGTGTCCGGGGCATCTGGGAAATGCACCTTCTATAGTGTGGTGCTGCTGAACAGCCACTCTGATTTCATGTCTCCTTTGGCCAAGATACACAGCAGACTGTCCAAAACTGTTGATAGTAGTACTCCTTCTCCCTTTTGTCTCTGGTTGTTTTCAGGGACATTTCTTTCTTTAGATAAGCCTGATGGGTTGAGGCAGGGACAGAACTCCTGTCAGGAAACCCAAGATGATGGGGAAGCTAGTTGTCCACCTCCATCTCACTTTTTCCAGTGTAGATATTGTGAGTTTGGGGAATATATTCTGTGAGCTCAGTGCTGGAAAGATTGGGGGGCTGTTGTTGTGGATATGGGAGTCTGAAGTCTGATTCTCTTACTATCTACCGTCTTTCTTAGTTCTCTATGGTCACAGGAACTGTGTGATCTTCATATTTGAGTTCTGGGACATTGTTGGTGATAATCTTGGAGTTGTAGTTTTATTTGTTTGTTTTCTGTAGGGGCGGTAGTAAAGCTTTCTTGCTTCTATGCCATCATTTTGGAACCTGCTTCATTGGCCTTTATTTGCAGAAATAGGAAAGTGCACCCTAAAATGTGTATGTTTTCTCAAGGGACCCCAAATAGTCAAAATAATTTTGAAAAAGAACAAAGTTGCAGCACACACATTTTCTGATTTCAAATCATATGATAGAACCACAGTAATCAAAACAGTGTAATACTGGCATACAGAGAACAAATAGACCAATGGAATAGGATAGAAAACCCAGAAATAAACCATTATCTATATGATTAAATGTTATAAACAGGTTTTTCATGCCTAGATAACTAAACATATTATCATATCCCTAATTATACTTCATCACTTAGACAGTCTATAATATACTTACTTTCAACATTTCAAACATATTCCTTATGTTTAATTATTTCCACTGCCTATGAAGTAACCTGGATGAACTCCAATGAGCATCCAACTGAAGCTCCAGATCCTGTTTTTGTGGCACTAAATTAATTGTTTTTCACTTTTAGATCAAGTACTCAGTTTATGGAATCTACAGTTTTTATTTCTGGTACCATTATTTTATTTTTCAATTTCTCACTTAATTTTGTAATGATTACAAGCAAAATTTTCAAGTAATCTCACAAACACTGCTGAAGAGACCAAGCTGCCCCATTGAGGCATGTGGGGCTGGTCCGTGGCACCCACTTGGATGGCTGGAGGCGTTCGTTTGCCAGTAGATGGGCCAAAAATTCATGCAAGAAATGAAGGTCAAGACTAGACTCCTGAGCTTGTCTCATGGTGTAAGCATCACATTGTGCCCAGAATACTTTCCATGCATTGTACCTTGACATGCAGAACACCTTCTGCTGAGCAGGAGTTCATAAATCACTTTCTGAGTGTCTGATAAGGAATCTTTACAGCAATCTACTAGACTAGACCATGGCAGAAATCTGTACTAACTAATTAAAGTTGAATGAAGATATTATTCAAGAACAGAGAAAACAATCATTGAAAACTCTGACTTGTAAATGAACTGGCATTGTCTTAGATGGATAGAGCTCTGTATTGTTGAGGGAGAAGACAAAATATTCAATCTTTTCCATTTATAAAAACTGAGATCTTTGTTTTGTAGGGAAATGGTTGTGCCTATAGATAGGCGAAGGCACAGCTATGGCCAAGGTAAGGCATGAAGAAGGACATTGTTCTTCCTAATAAATGGAGGAGATTCTGGGGAGGTGCATAGTTACTTGGGCTTGGGAGAAAGGAAAGAGCAGCGGAAGTGAGAGGAGTGTGCAGAAGAGAGGAAGTCCAGAAACCTGGTGGTATAAACCCTGGTGCACAGGAAGCTTTGTTACTTTGGGGGCAAAAGGAGAAAGCGGAAAAGAGGGGAACTCTCATGTGTGCTGGTGCTGAGCGCAGGCAGGAGGGCAGCCATGGAAGGTGAACTGCCAGTGAGAGTGAGAGTCCAGGGAGGGGCAGGACTTGGAGTGACTGTGAGGGGCCGGGCACGGTGGCTCACACCTCCAATCCCAGCACTTTGGGAGGCCAAGGCAGGAGGATCACATGGTAATGGGGAAATGAAGTCTTTGCATGTGTGAAGGCATAGTGGGGAAGCCCCTGTAGTAGTTAGGACAGAGCTGGGGACAGAACAGCTATGTGGCATATTTGTTAGAAGCCTTATTGAATTCATGTTTACACAATATGTGAGTTTGCTAAGGCTGCCATCACCAAATGCCACAGACTGCGTGGCTTAAACCACAGACCTTTCTTTTCTCACAGTCTAGAGATTATATGTCCAAGATCAAGGTGTAAGCAGGTTTGGATTCTCCTGAGGTCTCTCCTTGGCTCTCAGACGGCCATCCTCTCTCTTGTCCACACTGGGTCTTGCCCGTGTGGCCAAGCATCTTGGGTGTCTGTGTTTGTGTCCAAATTTCCTTGTTGTTATAAGAACACTAGACAGTTTGGTTTAGTGCCTACCCTGACAGCCTCATTTCATCTTAATCACCTCTTCAAAGGCCCTGTCTCCAAATCTGGGGACATTCTGATGTGCTGGGTTTAAGGTTCAATATAGGAACTTTAGGGGACATAGTTCAGGCCTTAACAAACATTTTGCTTTGCTGTGAGTGCATTTCCTTTATGTCCTGTATGTGAGATGAGGTGTTTATATAGCTGTAGCATGTTATGACCCTGGCCTCTGTGGGAGGGGGGAAGGGGGCAGGCTGAGGGACGGGAAGGTGATGGATGGACCTACTGGGTGTGCTGTGATGTGGGGTGGGGGGGTCGAGGGTGTTGTGGATTAGCAGGTGACAGACTCAGCTGAAGGCTCCTCCTCCTGGCTTCTCATGGTGATGGCCTGGCTCTCTGTCTTCACTGCCTTTACCTGAGGGCTTGGAAGTAGAGTCAGTCCTGTGTTTATTCTTAATTTTGTCATTGATAGACAGTGGCGCTCAGGACAAGTCAATTAACATCTCTTTTTGGCCATAAAGTCCTCACCGGCATAGTAGATATAAACATTTTTTATGCCACGATCTGTTCTGAAGAGTCCGGCTGGGGCACATCTGTGAGGTATCTTTGGAGCCCCAGATGGCCGTTCACATCTGAGGAGACTGACTCCATCTCTCCAGCGAGGAGGTGAAGCTTTGAGCCTGCACTCTGCTTTCCCAGCAGTGCTCTTGGGCGCCAGTGAGAGAACTTTTCTCTGAGTGGGAAGCGAGCTACGGGCAACCCTGTTCATGAGCGGTGGGACCACAGCCACAGCCACCAGTCTAGTTCAGCCTCCACAGTCTCCCCTGACTCGCTGGGAAGCAAGCAATCAGGGCTCTTTGAATGGACATCCTTTCCTGTCCCTCAATCATCTTTCTCCTCATTGCTCTGATGTGAGTTAAACCTTGGGTTACTTGTCTCTCTGCCCTGTCCTGCCATCTCTCTCTCTCTCTCTGCCTCTCGCCTTACCTTCTTCTTTTATTTTTTTTATTGGAATATAATTGACATCCCATAGAATTCATTCTTTTATAATGTACAATTCACTTTTTTCCCCATATTCACAAAGTTGAGCATCCACTACTATTTTCATCAACCTCAAAAGAAACCCTATATACCATCCCTCCTCCAAGCCCCTGGCAACCACTAGTATATTTCATTTTTTATCTTTTTAATTGAGATACAATTCACAAGCTATAAAATACAGTCCTTTAAAGTGTATAATTCAGTGGTTTTTAGCATACCTATAAGGTGTTATAACCATCATCACTATCTAATTCCAGAACATTTTCATCACTACTAAAAGAAATCCTGTATCCATTAGCATTCACTGCCCATGTCAGCCTACTCCAGTCCATGGCACCCACTAATCTACTTTCTATTTCTGTGGGTTTATGTATTCCGGACATTTCATATCTATTAAATCATACAATATGTGGCCATTTGCATCTGGCATCTTTTACTTAGTGTACTGTTTTCAGTGTTCATTCATGCTGTAGCATGTATCAGTACATAATTTCCTTTATTGCTGAATAGTTTTCCAATGTATGGACATACCACATTTTGCATATCCATTCATCAGTTGACAGAAATTGAATCGTTTTCACTTTTTGGCTATTATGAATATTGCTACTATTAACATTCACATGCAAGGTTTTATTTTTTTCTTCCAACACATGAGCACAGAATCTTTCCATTTACTTAGGTTTTCTTTAATTTCTTCCAACAATATTCTATATAGTTTTCAGTGTACAAGCCTTGAACTTATTTTGTTAAATTTATTCCTATTTTATTCTTTTTGATTCTCATGTAAAAAGAATTGTTTTCTTAATGTCGTCTTTGGGTTATCATTTTTAGTGGTTAGTAATACAATTAATGTTTGTACATCTATCTTGTATTATGCAAACTTTCTGACCTTATTTATTAGCTCTAATTGTTTTTTTGTGGATTATTTAGGATTTTCTATGTGCAAGACCTTGTCAACTGCAAATAAAGATAGTTTTACTTCTTTCTTTCCAATCTAGATGCTTTTATTTCTTTTTCTTGCCTGTTGCCCTGGCTAGAGCCTCCAAGACAATGTTGAATATAGAAGTAGTGAGAAGGGGCATCCTTGTCCTATTTCTGATCTTAGGATAAGCAATTTTAGTCTTTCATCATCGAGTATGATTTTAGTTTTTCAGTAGGTTTTTCATGGATGCCTTTCATCAGGTTGAAGAAATTCCCTTCTCTGGGCTCAATTTCTTGAATCACCCAGACTCATTAATGACTCTGCTGTTTATTCATTTGAGGGCAGCCAGACAGTTTGTTCCAAACCATGTACCTCCTGCCTATCTGCCCACCAACCTCATGTTCTTGCTGGAAGGTGCTGTTCTCTCTTGTTCTCACAGTGTAGCCTGAAGTCATTTGACCTCTGACTTTCTTAGCATTTTTTCTGTGATCCTTTTTCATAAGGCAGTCCTGTGAAAGAGAGAGATGTGCCCTGTGGGGGATTGTGGGGGTTAACTGAGTCTCAGATCTTTCAGGGGAGACAGTATTTGACCTCTCAGACATGCCTGATCCAGGGACCCTCTAACAATCTACCCTGCAGGGAACCTAGGTTTTCTCCTTTAAAGCCCTGTGGAATTGAGGGATGCCTAAGGATGCATGTTCTTTGAGAATTGAATCAGGCTTTGGGTAACTTTACAGACTTTCCTGGGGACAGTTATAATTCTGTGCCCTTCCTCCCATGGAGCTGGGAAGTCCCAGACTGAGGAGTGGGGGTTTCTATAGGTGGTGCTAGGGACTTAGTTGGGGCCCAGGGAAGGGTTATTTCCACCACTGCAACTGTAACCAAGTGCTATTGAGCTCCCCATCCTTTTAATTCCATGATAGAAATTTTCAGGGAAGATTCTTGCCCTTAAGGGGCATGCTATACAGCTGGGAACAGTAAACGCAGTATCAGAGAACAAGAGCTTGGAGAGCAGGACAGGAGACCATAAGGCACTGATTGTGTCCACAGCCAGGAAAGGGGCTTGACAGGGCTGACAGTGGTCAGGAAAGGCTTTTGCTGAGCCTTGACTATCAAAGCACAGGAGAGTACTAATGTTTATTAAGCACATACTAACTGCTGGGCATGTTGCTATGGTCTCTACATTCTTGATCAGGTCAATACTCCTCGTCTATGAGGCAGGATAGGAAATGACGGCTCAAGAGGTAAAATATCCTTCCTAAAATCACAGACGTGATGAGTGTTGGTACTGGGCCTGACTCTCAGAATTTTTATTACATTACATTGTCCTTAACATCTCTAGAGACTAAGAAAAGTAGAAAGAAGCCAGTACAGTGGGTGGTGCAGAAACGAGTCTTCTCCCTTTGGCCACCCATGTGCTGAGTTATTTCTTCCATAGCCACCTGTTGGCTGGTCCTTCTGTGTTGGAAGCTAAAAGGGTAGGCTCCATGTAGCTCCGAGGCAAATCCTTCCATCAGTTCTTCTCTTTTCTCCCTAGAACATGGCTTACTGCTTCCTTCATCTTGCTCGTCTTTTCTGTGTCTCATACTTGTGAGTGAGAGAGTGAGTGAGTGCACAGCAAGGCATGGGCAGCCGGAGGATCACGGGTGGGAGAGGACAATTTGTCTGGCAACTGACTAGAGCCTATTTTTGGACTGTCAGAGGATAGAGAGCTGCCCCACACCCTTCTACCACATGCTGTCCTCTACTGTCATTCCTCTTTCTCCTAGACCCTGTTGCCTCCCGACCCAATCAACCCTTCCATTAGTTGCCTTATACCAATCCCATGCCTTCTTCCTTCCATAAAAATCACACTGAAAACCCTGATATTTGGGACAGAGAAGAAATGTTAGCAGGTAAAAATGTGCTTCGCACAGGAAGGGAGAAGGGGAAGGGGGCTGTGAAGCAGAGCTGAGAATCAGTGAGAATTGATTTCCTTTGTTTGTTAGCTGAAGCCAAACACACATGGATCTCAGGAGGATGTTCACCTGCTCACAGGCATAGACTTAATCTGTCCTTTCACGGAGGGCCTCAGTGACAAATGTGTGGAACAAACAGCTTCCTAAGCGAATGGGGGATGAAGAAGTGTCCCTGGGCTTAACCAGTGGAGAACTATACACAAATAGATCCAAGTGCTGGACCTGGTGTTAATCTTCTTACTCAATTTTTGAAAATTGTAGAGGAAGACAGATTGCAACTCAATGTACAGATGAAGATAAATGTTTTCGAGTGCTAAAAGTCCCAGCTGTTAAAGACCAATGTGATTAGCAAACAGGGATAGGTAAGTCAAGGTGTGGGCAAGACAAAGTGATATTCTTAGGGAAATGACTCAAATAGCTCTGTATTAAGACTCAAGATGGCAATCTTTACTTTCTTCAGGTTTATTCTTTAAAGATATTTGGTCCATTGTGAAGCTGTATCCTTAAGAGCATGAGAAGGAGGATGCAGAAAAAAGGTAAGGCCAGTGTGTCCTTGAATTAACACAACGATGCATGAACATACCAAGAAGTTCTTACCATGGGAAAGCAGGCCTATGTCTTTGGGCATGTATGCCATTTCATGCCATTCAGTGGGTCTATGAGGATCCCATGAGACCTAGGCTCTCTTTGGGGACACCAAAGAAGATGGTGAGTAACCAAATAATCAGTTCAATTGTTGGCTCTTAGTTCACCCTTCACCCTAAAAATTAGAAATAAGACAGGGAAGAGTCTTTTCCAGTTGTTGGTGGCAAGAATGCTCTCTCCCTTTATCTCCAGGAGAAGAACAGGAACCTCCAAACCAGAGGCCAAATTCATCCCTTGAATTTTCTTAGGTGTTAATTCTTCAGTCACCCATTCTGCCTTCTATAGGTCAGAGCCTTATTCTAGTTTGTCATTTCAGATCAGCCCTTCCAAAGGAGAAGAATTGTTCTGTTGAGCTGTGAAGAGTAGCTTTTAATTTACCAGCCCTTTCCAAAGGCCTAAAAGAGGTGTTCACGCTGAGACCAGAACTGAAGGAAGCTCTCACAATTTCTCGCCACACCTTTCTGGATACTTACTGCCAGACATCCAGTCTGCAAGATATCCACAGAGCAGTAAGATGCATTCCTTGCTTTAAGTTAAGCAGCTGTCTTGTTAGGAAGTCTAACACAGCATTTCATTACAATGTGGTATACTGTGGGGAGAAAGGTAGGAATGGGGCTATGGGAGCATAGACCAGGGACACCCAAGCTTGTCTGGAGGTTCTGGAAGGTTTGTATGAAATGATGGTTGAATAAAACATACAAGGATTATTTAGAGCCAACTGTGGGTAAGAGTTAAGAGCAAACATTCTGGAAAGAAGTTACTTTAAGACCAAAGAACAAGAGCTGGGCAAACCACATGTGGGCAACCACAAGCTGTTCAGATCACTAGAGTGTAAAGTGAAAGCAGGAAAGAGTGGGAGGGGAGGCTAGAGAGGAAGTAGGGACAGGCCATGGGGTACCTTGTGTGCCGAGTTATGAGGACTGTGTTAGTAGATACTGAAGGAGAGAGCAGATTTGCAAAATATTGAGTAGGTTAAGTCTTAGTGATTGATTAGATATGGGAGTGACAGACTGGACTCCTAGACTGGAGGTGACTGAAGGTATTTAGGTTGGGAATTTAGGGACAAAACAGTTTGCATGGAAGCATGATGGGTTCTCTTTGGACGTGACAAATCTGATGGGCCATGGGAAAATCCAGGTGGCAATGCTGGGAGGAAGTTAAAAGAGAGGTCTGAGTATCCAGAAAGATGTCAGGACCACGGATGTAAGATTTGAGGCCATCAGCCTGTATAGCAGATGGTGACACACATCCTAAGAGTATTTGGTAGCTAGCAATAGCTAGTAATATGAGAGCTAATGAGGTGGGGTTTTGTGGTTTTGGTTTGGTTTTTCTTAGTGAACTGTGCGAGAAAAACCATAAATTGAGGAAGAAACACCAGGGAACAAAAGTGTTCATGGGGTGGGTAAAGGAGACTGAGGCAGAGGGTGAGAGATAAAGGCAGGGGAGAACCAGGAAGGAGTGGCGTCAGATTATTCTAAGAAGCAGAGTGGGGTCAAGAGAACCCTTGGAAGGGGTTTGAGCGATCCTGTGAGATCAGGACAGAAAAGAGCCCATTGAATCTGGTGACTGGAGGTCACTGGTGGTTGTGGTGGAAACTGAATGCCGGTGGCTTGGGCAGTAAGGCCACTGCTACCAAAAGCGCTGTGAAGGGAATGAGAGCACGAAGCTGTGGTAGTTAGAGGGGATGTACGATTGGGAAACACCTTGTTTTAGGTTGAGAGAGATTTCGGCTCGTTTACAAACAAAGACAAACTCCTCAATGCAAAATAGTCTCTCACTATAACTAGAGGACTCTCTCTCTCTCTCTCTTTCTCCCCTGTCACATTATTTCTTTCATTATATCTTTGTTTTTCCTATTCCTTTTTGTTAGTATCTTTTTCTTGTTCCTTTTATCATTGTTTCTCTTTCTTTCCTTTCCCCCTCTTTTTCTCTCTGTATTCTCTCTTTTTCCTTTAGCTGGTCATGATGTGCAAATGATGAATATTATTAATATTTGTTTTAGTTACTCAATACACTTTACCTTCTCCATTTATAACGTAAATATCATGGAGACATTTTATATTTCTTTAATTCTAAAACCCCTGACAAGCTGTCAATTAAGTTTTTTTGTATGTGATTTTTAAATTACTTAAAAAATTAAGTGTTTGTTAGAAAAAAATGGACTACTGTTTTTGTTCCTCAGAATGTTAACCTCAAGTGCTTATTTTAATATGGGTTTTCTTAAAATAGGACCTAGAAGTGTGAGAAGGGGTGAGGACGAGGGTAGCATGATGGTGGTGGTGATGGTGGTGGTGGGGGGTGTGCTGGCCTCGGCTGAGTCCTTGTTATTAAAAACTACCCTGAGGATCAAACCACCACAAGCACGAAGAGCAGCCGTAAGCAGACCCGCCTTTCCAAGTCCAAGTCACCCTGAATCAGGTTGGAGACGGACCTGAGTCCAGAGCAGAGTCAAGAAAGGGGCCAGGTATGATGGAGGCAGGACCAATCTGTTTTTGGTTTGTTTGTTTTGAACGTCATTTTCTTGCAGGCAGCGGATGTGTGGTTGCCGTCCGACTTCGCGTCCGCCCCTGCCGCGCCAGGTGCCTCTGGGGCGGGGTCTGCTCTCTCCGTGGCCTCCGTGCTGGAACTCGGGATGACAACCTCGAGAGCTCCGTCTCTGACATGGCTCTGTGGGCCTCATGGTGGTCACGTTCTCTGCCCCCTGCTGTGGACACTTCGAGAGGCTTGCCGCTGACTATGAAGCTTGCGGCTACCGGATTAAAAGGAATAGTCCCACCAGGAAAGGTTGATGGCACTGCCAACAAAAACACTTGCAAGAGTACGGAGTCGGTGGATATCTGACTCTGAAGATAGAGATGGTGAAGAAGCAGGTGCTATGATGGGCCTAGGACTGCCCGTGGAATTGTCGGCCACCTGAAGAAATAGGCAGGGCCAGGAATGGAGAAGAATTTAAGAAATTCATTGGTGATAAACCCCTTCTGTAGTTTTTTTTTTCTTCCAGAATTTATTCAGTGAAGCTCGCTGTGAGCTCCTAAAAGCAGCCAGAAGCTTGAGGGATAATTACTGATTTTCACACACCAAAGTTCAGTCTCTGGTCAACAAGGGCTTCACCTTATTTGTCCTGCACACCTGATTAACAAGTTTGAAGACAAGACTGTGGCATATCCAGAACAGAAGATGACCGATGGCAAGACTAAAAAGCTTAGCCAGCAAAACATTTTTGGTGTCTGCCCTCACATGACAGAAGACAATAAAGGTTTGATACAGGGCAAGGACTTTGCTAATTGCTTACTGTGATGTGGACTATGGAAAGAATACTAAAGGTCCCAACTACTGGAGAAGCAGAGTAATGATGGTAGCAGAGAAATTCCTGGGTGCCGGACACAAACTCAACTTTGCTGTAGCTAGCTGTGGAACCTTTAGTCATGAACTTTCTGATTTGGGCTCAGAAGGCACTGCTGGAGAGACTCCTGGTGTTGCTATCAGAACTGCTAAAGGAGAGAAGTTTGTCACACAGGAGGAGTCCCTGCGTGATGGCAAGGCTCCTGAGAGGTTCCTGCAGGATTACTCTGCTGGCAACCTGAAGAGATAGCTGATGTCTGAGCCTGTCCCAGAGAGCAGTGATGGGCCTCTAAAGGTAGTGGCAGCAGAACATTTTGATGAAATAGTGAATAATGAAAATAAAGACATGCTGATTGAATTTTATACCCCTTGGCATGGTCACTGTAAGAATCTGGATCCCAAGTTTGAGGAACTGGGAGAGAAACTCAGCAAAGACCCAAATATTGTCATAGCCCAGATGGATGCCACAGCCAATGATGTGCCTTCTCCATGTGAAGTCAGAGGTTTTCCTACCATCTACTTCTCTCCAGCCAACGAGAAGTTAAATCCAAAAAATATAAGAGTGGCCGTGAATTGAGTAATTTTATTAGCTTTCTACAGCAAGAAGCTACAAACCCCCCTATAATTCAAGAAGAATAATCCAAGAAGAAGAAGAAGGCACAGGAGGATCTCTAAAGCAGCAGCCAGACATACCACTGTGTCAAAGGACTCTTCCACCAGGGATGGGAAAGCCACTGGGGAGGACTGAGACCCATATGGGATTATTACCTCTCAGGGCTGAGAGGACACAGTGGGTATAATCTGAATCCTGTTAAAATTTTTTCTAAACTGTTTCTTTAGCTGCACTATTTGTGGAAATACCAGAACCAGTTTACATTTGTGGTTTTGGGAAAAATTATTTGTGTTGGGGGAAATGTTGTGAGGGTGGGGCAAATTGAGCTGGGGGTTATTTTCTAATTTTCTTTTGTACATTTGAAACCGTGATGATAAATGAGCCCCCTTTAAACCATCCTTTTTCCATGGGATAGAGAACCAAAGGTTCTATAGACTATTACTGTCCAATAGAATTTTCTGCAGTGATGGAAAAATAAAAATAAAAATCATTTTCTTGGCACAAAGAGAAAAAAAAACACCCATAATCATATCACCCAACCATTGATAATATTTGTTAATATTTTGGTATAAAAGCCTCCATACTTTTTGCAAATGTGAGCAGTGTATGTATTTTATATACAAATGTTTTCCATAAAATGGGAATATCCTGCAGCATGTGATTTTCAATGAGGACTCTTCCCTGGGTGGCTCGGAGCCCGAGCACAGGCATGGCTGCAGGCCTTGGCTTCTTCTGAACCTCAACTTCTTCGGGGCAGTTGAGGCAACAGAGCCTTTCCAACTTCTTAATTCCAGCATCCTCTCTGTTATGGCCTGAACTGTGTTTCTTTCAAATTCATGTGTTGAAGCCCTAACCCCCTCATGTAACTGTATTTGGAGATGGGGCTTTAAGGGAGGTAATTACAGCTAAATGAAGTCATAATGGTAGGTCCCTAATCCAAGAGGATTGGTGTCCTTATAAGAAGAGGAAGAGAGACCAGGGCCGCCTCTTTCTCCACATGTGCACAGAGGTCATGTGAGGGCACAGCGAGAAGGGGCCACCTGCAAAGTAGGAAGAGTGGCTTCACCAGAAACAACCCTTCTGACACCTTGTTTTGGACTTCTAACCCCCAGAACTGTGAGACTATGAATGTCTGTTATGGCAGCCAAGCCAACTAATATCCCCATGTCTCCCTCCCGGTGACCTGCTAGTGGAAGTGGCTGAGATGGTGAGGAACACACGCTCCTGCTTGGAGCTCGCACCCGCCCCCGCCCACAGGGCAGAGCTCCTCTCAGCACCAGCAGCTCGTCCATTGCCCTTGGCGAAAGCAGAGACCATTACGCCACAGGGAGTTTTTCTCTCATTGACCTCAAGATGCTAGATTCAGTTTCCTCACATTTTCCAGAAACAGAAGGGAGAGACATGATTGAAGGGGGAAGACATTTCACTTCTGAGAGGATTTTAGTCCCATGGAGCAATCTTGTCTATCTCCAGAATCTCCGGGCAGTGTCTTAGTCCACGCAGGCTGCCATAACAAAATACCATCAACTGGGTGGCTTATACAACAGACATTTATTTTCTCACATCCCTGGAAGCTGGAAGCACAGGGATGATTTGGTTCCTTGGTGAGGGCTCACTTCCTGGCTTGCAGACAGCTGCCTTTTCACTGTGCCCAAACATGGCAGAGAGAAGGAGAGAGAGGAGAGAGAGGAGAGAGAGGAGAGAGAGAGAGAGAGAGAGAGAGAGAGAGAGAGAGAATGAATGAGCACACACTTGCTAGAGCTCCTGGTGTTTTATAAGGGACAATGATAGGCCCACCCTTGTGACCTAATCACCTCACAAAGTCTCCACCTCCAAATACCATCACATGAGCACTTAGGACTTCAACATATGAATTTTGGGAGGACACAGTTCAGGCCACAGCAGACAGTGACTCCAAGGGAGGGAAATGGGCGGAAAGATGTGTAAAAAGCTGGTGGGGAGGGATTTTCTTGGAGTACTTCTGCTCTTGTCCAAACTATGAGGAGAGGCTTGTGTACTGATGTCAGCTGGGAAACTGAATCAAAGAATCAAAGCCTGAGTCTTAGGCTCTGGTTTGCTTCTCCATCTAGGACTATTTTTAACTCCCTACTTCTTGTTATCTGTGCCTGCCCTCCCGCAATCCAGCCCTACCTCACACACAACTTGGAGAGTCTTGTCTGCAGCGCAAGGCTGGAGACAGACCCTTCCCGTGTTGCCAAGGTGAGGGTGCTGTAGGTGGGGCGAGTGTGGCTTGTGGGGAGGGAGCTAGGCTAGAGAGGCTTGAGGGCTCAGAACAGGGGTTTTAGCAGCCAAGAGAGACCCTACTCCTCCATTAGAGCACAGCACCTGCTTGGCTGATCTGAACCTGCTGTGACTGGTGCTGCAAGAGGATGCCATTTACACAGGTGCAATTTCTTTTCCCTTGGACTCTTAAGATAACCAATATTTATTTATTTATTTATTTATTTTTATTATTTATTTATTTATATTTCAGCATATTATGGGGGTAGAAATGTTTACGTTACATATATTACCTTTGCCTCACCCAGTCAGAGCTTTAAGCATGTCCATCCCCCAGACGGTGTGCACCGCACCCATTAGGTATGTATATACCCATCCCCTCCTCCTCCCTCCCATCTGCCCGACACCCGATGAATGTTATTACTATATGTGCACTTAAGTGTTGATCAGTTAAAACCAATTTGATGGTGAGTCTATGTGGTGCTTATTTTTCCATTCTTGTAATACTTCACTTAGTAGAATGAGCTACAGCTCTATCCAGGATAATACAAGAGGTGCTAGATCACCATTGTTTTTTTGTGGCTGAGTAGAACTCCATGGTGTACCACATTTTATTAATCCATTCATGTATTGATGGGCATTTGGGTTATTTCCACATCTTTGCAATTGAGAATTGTGCTGCTATAAACATTCTAGAGCAGATGTCTTTTCTATAGAATGTCTTTTGTTCTTTTGGGTGGATCAAATGGTAGTTCTACTTGTAGCTTTTTGATGTATCTCCATATTACTTTCCACAGAAGTTATACTAGTTTACAGTCCCGCCAGCAGTGTATGAGTGTTCCTGTTTCTCTGCATCCATGCAAACATTTATTGTTTTGGGACTTTTTGAGAATGGCCATTCTCACTGGAGATAAGTGATATCTAGTTGTGGTTTTGATTTGCATTTCCCTGATGATTAGAGATGTAGAGCATTTTTTCATATGTTTGTTGGCCATCAGCCTATCTTCTTTTGAAAAGTTTTTGTTCATGTCCTTTGCCCACTTTTTGATAGGGTTGTTTGATTTTTTTCTTGCTGATTTTCCTGAGTTCTATATAGATTCCAGTTATCAGCCCTTTGTCGGATTACACAGGTGCCATCTGGAAAGTGATGAAGTGCCCCTGGCATGGGCCATCTGTTTATCCTTCTGTTAGCAGAAGCCTCCATTTCTCCCTTGTCCTTTGGCTCTAGGCTGAGGCGGTGGCTGCTCCAAGTAGAACTCCTGTGAGATGAAAGAGCATGGGATGAGATGTGGCAGTCCTGAACGAGGATTGCCCATTGGATGAGGCAGGGCAGGGTTTCCCTGTGATGTGAGGGGGAAAGGCATGTAGCCATGTTGCGGTGTGTTTGTGTATGTTGGGGAGGGTGGGGCTGTCAAGGAGAATGAAAGATACAGGAGGAGAAGCTGGGGGGAGGATCACTGTATTCAGTCTTCATCTTCTTCCCAGTCCCAATTTTGTCTGGGACTTGTCATGATGAGGACACAAAGTTTACACTGATAAGACCAGTCAGAATATGGCTCACACACACTGAGCACTGAAATAGGCCTCATCTGATGTATCTTGGCCCAACCCCAGCAGGCAAGTTGTGTTGTTGTCCTCATTTGCCACATGGGGAAAGCGGTGTTTCCAGTGAGGATAAGCAACTTCGCCAGGGCCACCAGCCGTAGTGCTGCAGTCAGGATGTGGGCCCAGACTCAGCGAGTTGCAGAGCTTATGCCCTTATCCACCACACTCCATTCCGGTCCCTGCCTGAACTGCGGGTCTCATAGGGATCGGAGGAGGCCTAGAAGCTTGGGGGATTCTGTCCAAGAACAGACTGCAAGTCCCCAGTCAGGGGACCTTGGGGGAGAGGTCCATGAACGGGAGAGTTATTTCCCATGACCTCTAAGGTTCCTGCCAACTCTGAAAGCATGGAGGCCACAATCATCTCTCTACATTACAACCATCAAGGCTTCCTCTGGCCTAGCTTGTGGACATGCCGGCTTTCTCTTCTTGCGTAGCTGGTAGCTCCGTGGCTTGGCATCTGAAGCCCAGCATCGTCCAGTGCTCCTGGACCATCTCAATGTAGCTCTGCCCACAGACGAGGCAGTGGCCTGGGGTGTTGGTGCTCGGGAGCTCTGGAGTGTGGGGGAGGGCGGGAGAAGTGACCGCTCAGGAGTTGGGGCACTATGCTGGGGTGGACATGATGAAGAATGAACATGAGCTGAGGGGAATTGTGGGGCATTTATAAGATTTTGTAAGTGATGAGGTGTAGGGGAGGGAAGGAGGAGGAGGAATAGACAATTAACCTTTTTATGCTGAGAATAAAATGGAATAGAAAAAAATGAAGTAATAAAAAATCTTAGCTCTCATTATTTGGGGATTGAGATGAGATAATATGCCAGGCCCTTTTGTGAGCACTTGTCATCAACACTCCCAACTATTTCATTGCAGATGAGACTACTGAAGTCTAAGGCAGGCTAAATAGGGGAGGTGGCAGAAAGAGAGTGGGCATTTGGGAGGTGAAGTTTTCATCGGAGGAGATTAGGATGAATCAACATTTAGAAATGACTTTGATGAAAGAGAAGAGAAGCCCCATCAACGTGGGAACTTCTCTTTAAGGGCTGTGGATCTGACGTCTCCTCTGTGTGACTCTCCCTGGGGCTGGCAGCGCCAACCGGGAGAGTGACGCCACCGCAGCCAAGAGGAGAGCAAGCCTCACGAAGGAGGCAGTGGTCAACCAGGACAGATGCTGCGGTGGGGTCTGGACACATGGACAGGGAGGTCACCACTGGCCCTGGTAGCACAGAGTCACGAGTGAGCCTGGCTGAAGTGGTCCTAGTGGAGCAGAGGGCAGCGCCTTGGAGTGCGCTGAGCGCAGACCGGGTGAGAGGGTGGAGGGCTGCCGGGAGCGTGGAGAGCCTCTCAGCGTGTTCGTGTTTGTTCTGCTCTGTGTGAGGTGGAAAGAGAAATGGGGCTGCTGTAGCGGGGGTGGGGGGAGTCAGTGTGGGTTTCCTACACCTCCACAGTCACTGCCCCTACACTGCTGTCACCGACATACCACCGAATCTTACTGCCACTGGCAGGGAGCTTGCGGAAAACTCTGCGAAGAGATGGGGAAAAGGCATGAGAGGGAAGAGCAGGAGCCAAGCTGTCCCTGTGTGCGTAAGGCACAAGGAGCCCCCGACAGGCAGATGGGCCTGAGGCCAAGTGAGAGGACAGGTGGTGGGGAGAGAGAGTCAGGCCCAGAAGAAGTGGGCGTTGCAGCACAAGCCCCGAGGACACAAGGTCCCAGGCTTTGAGCTACGAGCACTGGAGCGTGTCCCTCACTAGGCAGGTGTCCAGCATGTCTGGGCAAGCACCTGTCTCCCTTGCATCTGATAGCAATCTCAAGGGAACCAGCAGAGACAATGGGGCACCTTTTGTCCACTGGGCCAAAGGGCCTGGTTCAGTGCTCAGAATTCCTAGGCCTGGGAGGTGGGGAAGCACCTACAGGCCTGTGTCTAAAAGGAAGCTTCTGTCAGTAGCCTGGGAGTAATTCCAGCTGGAGCCCCCAGCCTCCTCCCATCCCATACTATCGCAGCCTTTCCAAGGCTTGGGGCCCTGTTCCAGCCACCCCTGCCCTCTACTTCCTGATGTCCTCATAAGAGGCACAAGTTCCTGCTGCTACTGCTGGTGCTGGGCACCTTTCCTGGTTTTTTCCTTACCAACAGCTGAGACCCTGGGCTGGGCTGGGGCAAGGGCTGAAGGCTCAGGGTTTCAAGGGAGGCTGAGGATCAGGTCCTTGGCTGATGTGATCAGCAGTGAGGGAAGTCACAGGGCTGTGTGCTGCCCGGGCCCTCACCCTGACCCTCCAGCAGCTGCCCCCAAGCTGGACAGGGGTTTAGGATCTGCGGCCTAACATATGGTCTATCCTTGAGAATGATCCATGAGCTGAGAAGAAGAATGTGTATTCTGCTGTTGTTGCATTAAACATTCTGTAAATGTCTATTAGGTCCCTTTAGTTTACAGTGAAGGTTAAGTCCAATGTTTCTTTGTTGACTTTCTGTCTAGATGATGTGTTCAATGCTGAAAATGGAGTGTTGAGGTCTCCAACAATTATTGTATCGGAGTCTCTCTCTCTCTTTAGCTCTGATAATATTTGCTTTATATATCTGAGTGCTCCAGTGTTGGGCACATATATATTTAGAATTGTTATATCCTCTCACTGATTGACCATTTTGTCATTATAGAATGACCTTCTTTGTCTCTTTTTACAGTTTTTATCTTGAAATCTATTTTATCTGATAGAAGTATAGATACTCCTCTTTTTTGGTTTCCATTTTCATGGAATATCTTTTTTTCATCCCTTTATTTTCAGTGCACGTGTCTTTATAGGTGAGATGTATTTCTTGTGGACAATATATAATTGGCTATTGTTTTATTTTTTAATCCATTCAACCACTCTGTCTTTTGACTGGAGAGTTTAGTCCATTCACATTCAATGTTATTATTGATGGGTAAGGACTTACTGCTACTGTCATGTTATTATTTGATTTCTGGTTGTTTTGTGGTCCTCTATTTCTTCCTTCCTGCCTGTATTCCTTTGTTAAAAGTGATTTGCTTTGGTACTGTGTTTTAATCTCTTGATGATTACTTTTTGTGTATCTCTCTTAGGTTTCGTGATTTGATGGTACCATGAGGCTTGCAAAAAAAATTTTATAGCCAATTATTTTAAACATGACAACTCTGCTTACAAACAAATAGTCAAGCAAAGAGAAATCTAACAGAACTTCTACACTTTAACTCCATCACACACACTGTTTAACTTTTTGTTGTTCCCATGCATATCTTTTTATACTGTGTATCTTTCAAAAAGTTGTAGTTATTATTTTTTT
>VBSM01003227.1:286498-307251 GCA_008086735.1 Cheirogaleus medius | reverse complement strand
ATTGTGCTGCCATAAACATACGGGTGCAGATGTCTTTATAATAGAGTGACTTAGTTATTTTTGATAGGTTTGTCCTTTAGTCTTTCTACTCAAGACGTAAGTGACTTATACAGTGCAATTACAGCAATATTTTGTGTCTGTGTCCTTTCTGTTACCAGTTAGTTGTATACCTTCAAATGATTTCTTATCATTCATTAACATCCTTTTCTTGAAGATTGAAGGCTTTCTCTTAGCATTTCTTATAGAACAGATCTGGTGTTGACGAAATTCCTCAGATTTTGTTTGTCTGGGAAAGTCTTTATTTCTCCTTGGTATTTGAAGGATGTTTTTGCAGTATACAATATTCTAGAGTTAAGATTTTCTTTCCTTCAGCACTTTCAAAATATCATGCCACTCTCTTCTGGCCTATAAGGTTTCCACAGAGAAGTCTGCTGCCAGATGTATTGGAGTTCCTTATGTGTTATTTTTTTTTCTTTTTTCTTGCTTCCCCTAGGACCTTTTCTTTATATGTGACCTTTGGGAACTTGATTATTAAATGCCTGAGGTAGTCTTGTTTGAGTTAAATCTGCTTGATACTCTGTGAACTTCTTGTACCTGAACACTGATATCTTTCTCTAGGTTTGGAAAGTTCTCTGTTATTATTTCTTTAAATAAGCTTTCTAACCCAATCTCTTTCTCTACCTCCTTTTTAATGCCAATAACTTTTATGTTTGCCCTTTTGAGGGTATTTTCTAGATCTTGTAGGAATGCTTCATTTTTCTGTTCTTTATTCATTTTTATCTCCTGACTGTGTACTTTCAAATAGGCTGTCTTCAAGCTCACTAAGTCTTTCTTCTGCTTAGTCAATTCTGCTGTTGAGAGACTCTGATACATTTCTCAGTTTGTCAATTGAATTCTTAAGCTCCAGAATTTCTGCTTGATATTTTATATTATTTAAATATCTTTGTTAAATTTCTCTGCTAGGCTTCTTAATTCCTTCTTTGTGTTGTCTTGAAGTTCACTGAGTGTCTTCAGGGCAACTATTTTGAATTCTTTGTCTGAAAGATCACATATCTCCATTGCTCCATGACTGGTCATGGATACCTTAGTTTGATGAGATCATGTTTTCCTGGGTGTTCTTAATGCTTGTGAATGTTTGTCAATGTCTAGGCATTGAAGAGTTAGGTATTTATTAATATTTTAATCTTCACAGTCTGGGCTTTTTTGAACCTGTACTTCCTGAGAGTGCTTTCCTCTCATGGGCTCAAGGGCTTTTCCAATTCAAAGGAAATTGAGTGTTGTGATCTAAGTCTTTGGTCACTGCAGCTATATCAACACTGGGGGTGCCCCAAGCCCAGTAATGCCGTGACTCTTGCCGACTCCTAGTGCTACCACCTTGGTGAACTTGGGTAAGATGTGGGAGATTTCCCCTGATTACCAGGTAAAGTCTCTTACTCTCTTCCCTTACTCTCTGTGCTAGGCTGTTGGAGTTGGGTGGAGTGGTGCGAGTGCTCTCTGGTGGCCACTAGGGTCAGGTCACACCTGAAGCCAGCCCAGTCCCATCCAATGCCTATGGTGACTTGTTGCCTGGCTACCTCTAATGTTTATTCAAAGCCCAAGGGCTCTTTAGTTAACAAGTTATGAGTCCTGCCAGGACTGGTCCTTCCCTTCAGGGCAGCATGTTTCCTTCTGGCCCAGGGTGGGTCCAGAAATGCCTTCTAAGACCTAACGCATAGACTCTGGGGCTTCAGGGGTCTGCTTGGTACTTCATTTTACTATGGCTGAGCTGGTATCCAAGTTGCAAAACAAAGTCCTCTGAACTTTTCCTTTTCCTTTCTTCAAGTGGAAGAAGACTCCCTGAGGCACACTGCCTGTAGTTGGTAGGGGAGTTATACAGGCACTGGCTTGGCTGCCACCACTGGTGGGTTATATGCATCGCAAGCCCACTGGCTCCGAGCCAGCACAGCCAAAAAAATTGCCCAAGGACTGAAGCCTTTGTGGCCCAACTGCATTAATGAATTTAGTCCATGCCCCAACTTGCTTTTGTGTCACCTGCTGGTGAGGCTAGCCAGAACTTAGGTTTTGGGGTCAAGGATTTCTCTCTGGCTGGGGGCTGGCCTAAATGCTCCCTCTGTGGGAATTCTGCCCTGTGCTGTGTTCCCCTGTGCCAGGGCAGCCTTGGGTTTCAATGCAAAGTCTCACAGTCACTTCACTTTCCCTCCTGTGCCACACAGATTCTCTCTCCACTCAGCATACAGCACTGCTGGGGAATGGGGGAGGGGTGATGTAGGCAAGGCAAGATTGTCTTTTCTGCCTTCTTCAGTGCTTCTTTCCTTGATATAATGTTAAAACCAGATAGTATGATCACTCACTCACCTGATTTTTGGTTCTTCTGAAGGTGCTTGCTTGCACGGATAGTTGTTAATTTGGTGTTAGTGTGGAGAGATTATTGCTAGAGGTTTCTTTGACCATCTTGCTCTGTCCCTTTCTCTGCCTGCCTGTTTTCTAATCAGACCAAATCTAAAGAAGAGACAGTTTCTCAGCAAAGGCAACGGATTCACTATTGAAATTTGATGGGCCAGGTAGATAGAGAAAGAGGTAGAAAGATTTGGGACAATTTCATGGCTGGAGATGGTAGACTCGAGCTCATAAGTAGTGGCATGCAGACCAAGGACATATATGCTGCTAAAATCATGAGAGTTAGGTGGTTGTCCACTGAACTTAGTGATGAGATGCAGGATGCAGGATGCAAGTCATGGAATTCTAAGGAATCTAAAGTTGAATGGTTGGATGAGGGGAACACCCTCAGAATGAGGGGTGATGGTCAGAAGAATAACCAAAAGGAATGGTGTCCAGAATTCAAGAAGAGGCAGTGAGGCATTAATGTTGCCCAAGGACTGGGAGGGGTCCAATCATGCAAAGATGACCTTGGCTATCACTGAATACCTTGGTCAGACTAAGTTCAGGTGAGAAGTGGAGGCTGGAGCCAGATGAAAGTGAACTAAAGAGTAAATAGAGAGGAAGCGGAGGCAGTGAGTAGACCAACAATGTAAAGAACCTTTGGAAAAAGAATGAGATGATGGAGTGGTGGCTAGAGAGAGGGAGAAGCAAAGGGCAGCTTTTTTTTTTTAATTTCAGTATATTATGGGGGTACAAATGTTAAGGTTACATACATTGCCCTTGTCTCCCCTCTCCCCTGGAGACAGAGCTTCAAGCGTGTCCATCCCCCAGACGGTGTGCATCACACTCACTATGTATGTATATACCCATCCCCTCCTCCCCCCTCCCACCTGCCCGACACCCGAAAAATGTTAGTTTTTCTGTTTTTCTTAACATTTCGGTTACATTTTATATCTTTGCCTCTCCCTAGCAAGGGTTAGAGGTATGCCCTTCCCCTCCACACTGTTCACAATGTTCACCACATACCTCAGATGTGGGACTACCCCTCCAACCCCCGAATCTCTGGTGAACACCACCACCCTTTGAGCACCATAGTTTTAATCAGTACCAATTTGATGGCGAGTATATGTGGAGCCCATTATTCTGATCTTGTGTCACCTCACTTTGGATAATGGGCTTAAGCTCAATCAAGGATAATATAAGTGGTGCTAGCTCTCTGTCATTTCTTAGAATTAATATTCCATTGTAAACATATACCAAATTTTAATAATCAACTCATGAATTGATGGACACTTAGTTGATTCTATGTCCTTGCAATAATGAATTGTGCTGCCATAAACATTCGGGTGAAGATGTCTTTATAATAGAATGTCTTATGCTCTTTGGGGTAGATGCCTAATAATGCTATTGCTGGGTCGAATGGTATTTCTCTTTTTAGCTCTTTGAGATATCTCCAAATTCTTTTCCACAAAGGTTGCACTAATTTGCAGTGCCACCTGCAGTGTCAGAGTGTTCCTGTCTCTCCACATCCTCTCCAGCATTTGTTGTTTTGGGATTTCTTGATACAAGCCAATCTCACTGGGGTTAGATGATATCTCATTGTGGTTTTGAGTTTCTTTTCCCCATTGTATATTTTTGTCTGCTTTATCAAAGATTAGGTTACCATATGCAGATGGTTTCATCTCTGGAATCTCATTAGTCTTCCTGATTTCAAGCTTTACTATAAAGCAATAATAATTAAATCAGCCTGGGACTGGCACAAGAACAGAAGCATGGATATTTGGAAAAGGGCAGCTTTTTCGGAAAAAAGATTTTAGGCAAAGATAAACTTCTGTCTTCTCTTTTTTATCCTTGCATTAATGCAGAAAGTTTATCACATGAATTTAGGAATCTCTAATATTTTCATCTTTTTATCACTCTTTTTGCACCTTTATTTTTCCTTTAGTTTCTCCTTGTTCTCTCTATATCTTTATCATGTTTTGTATCTCTTCTATATCTCTTTTTCCTTTTCATCCTTTCCCCTCTCTGTTCCTCCTTTCTCTTCCTTCTATTTCTGTTTTAAAACAGGAGTTGATATGACAATGAAGGATATTTTTATTATTGAATCCATTTAAAAATATCTTTTCCCATTTTAATTAACATATGCTTATAATTAGTTTAAAACATTATGTTTCTCATAAAAACCTTCAGTAAGCATATCTTTAATGTTAGATTGTTAAGAATAAATATGCTTTCCATGGACTTAATTTTAAATAATGAGAATTATAGAAGAAAGAAATGGAAGGCAGGTGTCTGACGGGTTAGGGGTTCGTTATGTCTCTCTGCACCAACACAAAGCATCAACACAAATACGAACAATAACACAACTAAGATTCTCAAGCTAATATGGTTCAGGTGGGTAGGGTTCTAACCAAGAGAGTCAGGAATGGAACAAGATGATGAAGGCAGGACCAATGAATGGAATGGGTATTGTTTTAAAATGACTTTTATAGTTCTTCCAACTTCCCTGTTTAACAAATTAAAACTTGGTCACTGTAATGAATATATGTCTTTTTTTCCCAGCATATTATGGGGGTACAAATGTTAAGGTTACGTATATTGCCCATGCTCCCCTCCACCCTTGAGTCAGAGCTTCAAGCGTGATCATCCCCTAAACGTTGCACATCTCACTCATTATGTTTGTATATACCCATCCCCTCCTACACCCTCCCACCTGTCCGAAACATGATAAATGTTATTCCTATACATCCACTTAGGTGTTGATCTGTTAATATCAATTTGCTGGTGAGTACATGTGGTGCTTATGTTTCCATTCTTGAGATACTTCACTTAGTAGAATGGGTTCCAGCTCTACCCAGGAAAATACAAGAGGTGCTATATCACCATTGTTTCTTAAAGGTGAATAGTACTCCATGGTATACATATACCACATTTTATTAATCCACTCATGTATTGATGGGCACTTCGGTTGTTTCCACAACTTTGCAATTGTGAATTGTGCTGCTATAAGCATTCGGGTGCAGGTGTCTTTTTTGTAGAGTGTCATTTGATCTTTTGAGCAGATGCCCAGTAGTGGAATTGCTGGATCAAATGGTAGATCTACTTGTATCTCTATAAGGTATCTCCATATTGCTTTCCACAGAGCTTGAGCTAGTTTGCAGTCCCACCAGGGGTGTAGGAGTATTCCTATCTCTCCACATCCATGCCAACATTTATTGTTTGGGGACTTTTTGATAAAAGCCATTCTTACTGGAGATGAGTGATATCTCATAGCAGTTTTGATTTGCATTTCCCTGATGATTAGAGACATTGAGCATTTTTTTCATATGTTTGTTGGCCATTATTCTGTCTTCTTTTGAAAAATTTCTGTTCATGCCTTGTGCCCACTTTTTGATAGGGTTGTTTGATTTTTCCTTGCTGATTTTCCTGAGTTCTAAATAGATTCTAGTTAGCAGCCCTTTATCAGATGTGTAGCTTGCAAAAATTTTCTCCCATTCTGTGGGGTGTCTGTTTGCTCTCTTGACAGTTACTTTGGCTGTGCAGAAGCTTTTTAATTTGATCAGGTCCCATTTATTTATTTTTGTTGCTGCTGTGATTGCCTTTGGGGTCTTCTTCATAAATTCTTTGCCTAGTCCAATGTCTAGCAGAGTATTTACAACGTTTTCCTCTAGAATTATAACAGTTTCACACCTAATGTTCAAGTCTGTTACCCAGCATGAGTTGATTTTTGTGAGAGGTGAAAGGTGTGGGCCCTGTTTCAGGCTATCCAATTTTCTTAGCACCATTTATTGAAAAGGGATTCTTTTCTCCAGTGTATGTTTTTGTCTGCTTTGTCAAAGATTAGATGGCTATACAAGGATGGTTTTATATCTGGGTTCTCTGTTCTGTTCCACTGGTCAATGTCCCTGTTCTTGTGCCAATAAAAAGCTGTTTTAATTACTATAGCCTTGTAGTATAGTTTGAACTCTGGTAAATTGATACCTCCCATTTTGTTTTTATTGCCTAGGATTGATTTTTCTATATGGGGTCTTCTCTGGTTCCATACAAAGCATAAAATTATTTTTCTATATCTGTGAAAAATGATGATGGTATTTTGATAGGGATTGCATTGACTCTGTAGGTGACTTTGGGTAGTATAGACATTTTAACAATGTTGTTTCTGCCAACCCATGAGCATGGTATGGTCTTCCACTTGTTTACATCCTCTGCTATTTCCTTCTTCAGTGTTTCATAGTTCTCCCTGTAGAGGTCTTTTACCCCCTTAGTTAAATATATCCCTAGGTACTTTATTTTCTTTGTTGCTATTTTGAAGGTAATTGAGTCTTTGATTTGATTCTCACTTTGACTGTTGTTGGCATATATGAATGCCTCTGATTTCTGTGTATTGATTTTGTATCCTGAGACTTTACTAAATTCATTTATCAATTCAAGGAGTCTCTTGGTTGAATCCTTGGGGTTTTCTAGGTATAATATCATGTCATCAGCAAAGAGTGATAGTTTGATCTCTCCTGCTCCCATTTGGATGCCCTTAACTCCGCTCTCTTGTCCGATTGCTATAGCAAGGACTTCCAGCACTATGTTGAATAGAAGTGGAGATAGTGGGCAACCTTGTCTTGTTCCAGTTCTAAGTGGGAATGCTTTCAATTTTTCCCCATTTAGTATGATATTGGCTGTGGGTTTGTCATATATGGCTTGTATCATTTTTAGGTAAACCCCATCTATGCTTATTTTGTTGAACATTCTTATCATAAAAGGATGTTGAATTTTGTCAAATGCTTTTTCTGTGTTATTGAGAGGATCATGTGGTCTTTGTGTTTGCTTCTGTTTATATGGTGAATCACATTTATAGATTTGTGTATGTTGAACCATCCCTGCATCCCTGCAAAGAAGCCCACTTGGTTGTGATGGATTATTTTCTTGACAAGCACCTGGATTCGATGGGCTAGGATTTTATTGATAATTTTTGCATCTATATTCATAAGGGATATTGGTCTGTAGCTTTCTTTTTTTTGTTTCATCCTTTCCTGCTTTTGGTATCAGAGTTATGTTCACTTCATAAAATGTGTTGGGGAGGATTCCATCCTTCTCGATGTGGAATAATTTCTGCAGGATAGGCACCAGTTCTTCTTTGTAGGTGTGGTAAAATTCGGGTGTGAAACCGTCTGGTCCAGGACTTTTCTTTTTAGAAACATATTTTATTACTGTTTCAATTTCAGTACTTGATATTGGTCTGTTCAAGTATTCTATTTATTCCTGGTTGAGCCTAAGGAGGCTTTGTGTTTCTAAGAAATTTTCCATTTCCTCCACATTTTC
Organism: Cheirogaleus medius; assembly: GCA_008086735.1. Lineage (NCBI taxonomy): Eukaryota > Metazoa > Chordata > Mammalia > Primates > Cheirogaleidae > Cheirogaleus > Cheirogaleus medius. The sequence continues at coordinate 299,559 of VBSM01003227.1, read as the reverse complement.
CGGTTTGTGTGCATAGAGGTAGTATTCATAAGTTATATCTTGTATCTCTGTGGCATCCGTTGTAATTTCTCCTTTATTTTCCTGATGGAGCTAATTAGAGATTTTTCTCTTCTGCTTTTCATTAGTCTAGCCAAAGGTGTGTCAATTTTGTTTATTTTTTCAAAGAATCAACTTTTCGTTTTACTAATCTTCCATATCTTCTCTGTTGTCAATTTTATTTAGTTCTGATTTGATCTTAATGATTTTATTTCTTCTGCTGGGTTTGGGGTTGGTCTGTTCTTCTTTTTCCAGCTCTTTGAGTTGATTCAATAGGTTGTCTATGTGTGATCTTTTCGACATTTGTATATAGGCATTTACAGAAATAAATTTTCCTCTCAGGACTGCTTTAGCTGTGTCCCACAGGTTTTGATAACTTGTGTCTCCTTTGTCATTTAGTTAAAAGAATCTTTTTTTTCCCATCTGGATTTCCTCATTTATGAAGTGATCATTCAGCACAAGGTTGTTTAGTTTCCATGAGTTTTTTGTAGTGATGAGAGTTCCTATTAGGGTTGATTTCTACATTTATTCCATTGTGATCTGAAAAGATACATGGTATAATTTCTATTTTGTTAAATTTTTTGAGACATTCTTTGTGTCCTAGGATATGGTCAATCTTAGAGAATTTCCCATGAGCTGATGAGGAGAACATATATTCAGTGTTTTTTGGGTAGAATGTCCTGTAAATGTCAGTCAGGCCCATTTGTTTTAGAGTTCTGTTAAGTCCATTATTTTTTTGTGATTTTCTGTTTGAGGGATCTGTCCTGTGCTGTCAGCACGGTGTTAACATCTCCGGCTATTATGGTGTTGCTGTTTACCCATTTGTTTAGATCAAGTAGAGTTTGATCATGAATCTGGGTGCACCTAGGTTCGGTTCATACATATTCAGAATTGTTATGTCTTCTTGTTGAACTGTACCCTTCCCCATTATATAGTGACCTTCTTTGTCTTTTATTACTTTTGTTGTGTTAGAAACTAAGTTGTCTGTAATCAGCACCATCATGCCAGCTTTCTTTTGGTCAGTCTGAAGATTGCATGTCGTGACATCTTCCTATTTGCCTTGAATCTCCCAGGGGTCCTTTGAGCTTCTTGAACTTGTATATCAAGATTTTTCGCAAGGCCTGGGAAAATTTCCTCTATTATATCTTCAAATAGCTTATCCAATCCTTGAGTGTTTTCTTCTTCCCCTTCTGGTATCCCTATAACTCTCACATTAGATTTCTTCACATAATCCCACATCTCTTATAGGCTTTGCTCTTTTCTCTTGTTTTTCTGCTCTATCTCTGTGACTGACTTATTTAATTGGAAGGTGTTATCTTCAATCTCTGAGATTCTTTTTTCTGTTTGATCTACCTTGTTCTTGAGGCTTTCCACTGTGTTTTGTAGTTCCCTGAATTGATTCTTCATTTTCAGGAGTTTGGTTTGATTTTTCATTATTTCAATTTTTTTTTTATTTCAGCATTTCAATTTCTTTAATGTATTTTTCTTCCAGGTCCTAGAATCCTTTTGTGGTTTCTTTGTGTTGATCATCCAGTTTTTCTTGCAAGTCAATGAATATTCTTACAATCCATGTTCAAAATTCTTCTTCTGTCATTTTAATTGTCTGATTTTGGTTGATGTCCATTTCTAAGGGGCTGGTTTCCTCTTTGTGGGTATGCTTTCCATTTGGGTCTTCATATTTCCAGAGTTCCTTTGCTGATTTCTTCCCATCTGGATAAGTTGTTGCTTCTTATCTTTAGGTTTTTGTTTGGATAAAGACCCACCCTGTTTAGTCTCTGAGCCAGTAGGTGGTGTTTGTGGGTGAGATTCGACCACACCCTGTATGATGAGTCAGTAGAGGCAGTAAAAGTATATGCAGAATGACCTCCCTGTCAGTAGGTGGCACTTGCTGGGAGGAGCAGGCTACACTGTTGTTTTGGGGTCCTGTAACCAGCTCTTACTCCTCTGGAGTGGCACTCTAGTGCCTCAGGTGGTGGGTGGGGCCCTGGTAATTCCAGGTGTGTCCTTATTCTCCACCTTAGTGAGGTCTCGTCTGGGAGTGAGTCTGGATAGTGCTGAGTTGGGTATGCCTGCCCTTAAACACCACAAATGCTATTAGCAGGGGTGAAAGTTCTGTTTTCTGTTTCTGGGAAAAGCTATCAGGGAGGGGCTGGAATGGCCCCACTCAGCCAGAAAGTCTGCATGTGGAGGTGGTGCTGTCTGAGACCTGCAATCTGGAGCAGGCCTTGCTACTTTCAACCCTCCCCAACTCTGTGGCTTCTCCTGGGCCTCTTCCAGCTGGCCAGACCTCACACCACTGGGTCTCCCCTGGCTGTGATGTGGGCCGGGAGGTTCCCCGCACAGAGTTGCTGCCTGGGCTGGTCACATGGCCCCCCTTGGAAGGAGGGTTGCCCTCAAGCAAGCTGATCTGCCCCTGAAGGCACACACACCTTAGTAGGCTCATTCATGAGTATCCCTTCTGTGCTCTGGGCAATGCGAGACCTGGGTGCATGGGATCTGGCCTGTGGGTCTGACCTCTGGGCCCCAGAATTCAGTCCCTTACCCCACCAGGGAGAGGAGTGCCAGTCCCAGTTCACCCACAGGGAGCCCAGGCTGGGTTGATGTCTCTCAGCCACTGGATCTTCCCCACTCTCCTGGAATGACAAGGCCGGCAGCACCTGGGAGGGCTGGTGGGTAGGGAGCTCACTGTCTGAGTACCCCTCTGTCAGCTGTAGGGCCCCAAAAGGGAAGGTCTCATTCCCTGGAGATGCCTCCAGCTGGTGGCTATATTGTCTGTCTCGGCAGCCACGGATAGGGAAGGGGGAGGGGAAATGTAGCAATATGGCGCCTGCCAAGCGGCTTGGGTCTGTGCACACGGAAGTGCCCCAAGGGAGTTGGGAGTCTAGTGCCGCGTCCGCTATAGGGTTACTGCTCACTGGCAGTGGCCGTCTCTGGGTTGGTGTCCACAGGCCTCTCCAACTGCTGGGGAGCTCACCAGCCATCTGAGATGCAAAGGAGGGGAAAGTTAACCACTCCACCTACCCTTGTCACTGGTCTCCAAGCTTCTTGGGAGTTAACTTCTTCCATTTCTCCTCCGCAACCTCCTCCTGTGGAGTCTCCTATAGTCTCAGGTATCCCTCCTTCTGACCCTCGTCTGATGTATGCTTGTCTGCTTGCTTATTTCTTCTACTTTCTTCTAAGATCTGTCTTTTTTGCAGAGGCTGTATGGCTGGCGGTGTTTCTCATCCACCATCTTGTTCCACCCCTCTTGAATATATGTCTTTATACATCTGTTTAAACTCATATGATGCACCACACCAAGAGTGAACTCTAATGTAAACTGTGGACTTTGGTGTGATGATTTGTCAGTGTAGTTTCTTGATTGTGACAAATGTACCACTCTGATGCAGGGTGTTCATACTGGGGAGGTTGTGCACATGCAGGGGCAGAGGATATATGGGAACTCTGTTTAATTTTGCTGTTAACCTGAAACTGCTCTAAAAAATAAAGCCAATGGAACAAAACAAGACCTTGGTCATTGTAGACAATTTAAAAAATACATAAAATCAAGCATAAAACGTTAATATAACAAATAGCCTATTAACCCAGAGTTAATAAATATAAATATCTTAGTTTCTATCCTTCCAGGTTTATTCTCATGTACATAAGTGTATAACCATCCCTATGTGACTGGGAGAGAGTTTTCTGGGATATGGTACCTTCAATGCCAAAGCCAGGAAACTCCCAGGGCCAACTGGAATGAGTTGGTCATCCCATTATAGCTTTTGTGTTGCATTTTAATTTTAAAAAATGTATTTTATGAAAAGATAATAAGAATATAGTACACTGCTTTATAAAGGCAATTCTTCCTTGAGTGGTCAGGGGTCAGGGGCACACAGGACTTCAACTGAGCCAGCTGAGCTGTTTGATCACCACCCACTGCTCACAGACCACCATCCACCCAGCACTTGCCACCCAGGAGGCTAGCAGAGTCATGCTCAATGCCTGCAGTTTGTCCATCATCCTTAGGAAGGAGATCCTGGGGCCTTGGCTTTATCCTAGCCCTGGGGTGGGGGCAGGGACCCATTGTCTGCAGGGCAGGTCTTCTATCTGTATCTTTTGATAAACCCAGGCTCTTCCACTGCTGACTCCCACATCAGCAGTGTTACAGGCTCTGCTGCATCCTCCTTTTGAGAGAGCCCCTCAGAGTAAACCCCTAAATTCATGAAATTTTTCTCTCTTCCTTGGGGTAGTGGGAGAACCTGTGGGAATGGTCTGTGAACAGATAGTCATATGGTGCATGGGAGGAATTGTATCCCAATGATGTCTGCTGGCAACATCAAAGCCTTGAGGTCCATGAGCTCCTTCCTGCTTCACTCGATCACTCTTACTCCCCCAGATACCGACTCGCAGGTAGAGCTCAAGCCCCACACACAACGTGGGGAGAGTCCAGGCCGCAAAGTAAGGGCAGAGTGAAGGGCACCAGGCTAAACACACTTCAAGTGGTGGTGGTCGTGCTGACGGAGGTGATGGGGTTGCATGTAGTCAACCGTCCAGAGAGGCTTGGGACCAGGCAGTTCTACAGGTGGGGCAGACATTCACTGCCCCAGGAAGGAGTTCCTCCATCAGAGCACACCTGCTGCCAAACAGACATACCTGGGCACCAGGTGAGCAGGAGGTAGAAGAGCATGCCATGTCCTCCGGTGTAATTTGAGAACTTATGGAGGGCATCTGTCATGGTAAATCTGTTTTTCACCCCATATTGTAGTATTCTCTACTTGGAAGCCATCTGAAAGTGGGGTCCTCTTCACCTTGTCCTGTGGTCTTGGGTTGAAACAGTGACTGCTCAGTAAGGGGAGGAAAACTTGAGATGGGAGATAGCTGGGACCCAGACCCTGTTTAGGGCTGAGGCAAAGAAGGCATGAAAGACTTTATGAATGAGTGTGGATGAATGGGGCTGAGGTGGCATTGGGAGGACAGCTAAGAAAAGCAAAGTTCACAGAAGAACTTTAGGTGCTCCCATATTTAGGTTTATTCTGCATCCCATATCTAATTTTAAATATGAATTTTCTGAACTGTATTGTTAATACTAATGTATAAGAATAATATGATAAGTAGAACCAATATTTATTGTGTCCCATATCTGCTAAGAACCTTATGTGTAATAATCTGATGTATTTCTGACAAGTGCTATTATTTTCTCTATTTTCTTGATGAAAAAAACTGAGGAACGCAGATTCAATAACTTGTCGCCAGGGTCTCATAACTAGTAAGCACTGGAACCAGGTTTCAAACCAAGCTGTGTTGGATTCTGGAGTCTGCACTCTGGCCAGGGCACTCCCCTCCCAGGTCTCAGCCTGGACGCATCCCTGGAAGATCTGATGGGGATTGACGTGGGCCTGGAAGCTTGTGGCTTCTGGGCGCCCACTGACTAGGATGGTCAGAGGAGGAAGTTCCTGCACTGGGAGAGAAGTTGTAACTAATGACCTCTGAGTAGGCTGCCCATGTAATATACCCTATGGACTGGGAAATGATAAGTAATAAAATGGGCTTTACTAACCATTAAGCTTGGATAACAGGTAAGAATAAATTTACTATCTGTCAGGCCTGAATATCTGCATGTGTGGCATTCTTCAAGGACCTCATGTCCTCAGGGGCATCCCACACCTTTTCTTTTTTTGAATAGCCTTGAAGCTCCATGGCTTGGCATTCAAAGGCATCATCTAATCCTCATTTCCTGCCACAGTCACGGCAGAGGTGTGTGGCGAGGCATGGGGTGATGGTGCTGGGGAGCTCTGGAGTGTGGGCAAGTGTGCAAGAAGTGAGACTGATCAGGAGTCTGAGACACTATTCTGGGAGTGAAGGTGACGATGACTACCTGGGAAAGGTAGTTGTGGGTTCAGGTATGAAAGAATGAGTATGAACTAAAGGAAATAGTGAGGAAAATACATATAGGTGGTCCTATTTTGCACAGGTCCAATATGCATGAATTTCAGTTACCACAGATTAGCTAAACCCCCCTGGCCACTGAGTGGTACCAGTACCAGTTCATGGCCTATTAGGAACAGGGCCACACAGCAGGAGGTGGGCAGCAGGTGAGCGGATGAAGCTTCATCAGTATTTACAGCTGCTCCCCATTGATCGCATCACTGCCTGAGCTCTGCCTGCTGTCAGATCAGCTGCGGCATTAGAGTCTAATAGGAGTGCAAACCCTACTGTAAACTGTGCGTGTGAGGGATCTAGGTTGCGTGCTTCTTATGAGAATCTAATGCCTGATGATCTGAGGTGGAGTTGAGGCAGTGATGCTAGCACTGGGGAGCAGCTACAAATACAAATTATCATCAGCAGTGAGATTTGGCTGCACAATAAATGTAATGCGCTTGAATCATCCTAAAAACTTCCCCTCCCTCGGTCCCTGGAAAAATTGTCTTCCATGAAACTGGTCCCTGGTGCCAAAAAGGTTGGAGACTGCAAAGTTAAAGGACACCAGTCCCTCAGTAACATAGTTCAAATTTTCGTTACTATGGATTGTGAGTAGTTGTATAAAGATAAATTTTGCTACTATTAATAGTTCTTCAGTCCACAAATCACCATGTAAATAATTGACACTTATCAATCAGGTCATTTCTTTCAAAGTCTGACACTGCTCATCTGTTCACCAGTTCATTCACAGACAGCCAAGTGTATAGGTGTGTTGCTTTTTTGTCTCCAGGGAACAAACCCACTTGATTCAGGAGCTCTTGGATAGATTTACTGTACTGAAAGTGCAAAAGATGAAATGTTGGGAAGCTGATCCAAACTTAGAAAAGAGTATGACAATTTAACAAGGATAAAAAAGATGCTTGCTCCTTATTGTAAGATTGCAAGTTATATCACGAGAAGAAGATGGTAAGTACTACTCTTAATAAGACTTCATAAAGAAATAAATACTTTAATTTACTATGTTTCTAATCCTTTAAGTGCACTAAATATTAGCTTTATTATTATTTCCCTTTTTTATTTATACAACAGCCAGTAATGTTTCAACATTTCTTAATGTTTTAACAGCCCTTAATGTTTTAACAAAAATTCTTAAGGTCATGGAAAAATAGTAATATTTCCATTAACTATTAAGATTCCTTGGCAAGTTTCAGCTTGCACAGTCTTTTTTATGGCCACAGACTACAGTATGCAAAGCAAGAACAGCCTGTATGGTATTTTGTGCCTGATGTGATGTAGGTGAGGAAAGAGAGTAAGGAGTCATAGATGTCCTAGCTTTTTATGCCCAGAATAGAATGAAATGGAAACAAATGATAAAGTAATAAAAATTATAGCTTGTATTTTTTGAGGGTCATAATATGCCAGGCACTGTTCTAAGCACTTTATATTAATATTCCTCCAAAAATTTTTATTAAATCATTTTTCAATTTAATATGTAGAATTAAATGACATTTACTATATTCAAAGTTGTGTAACCATCACCCTGATCAATTGTAAAATATTTTCATCACTTTAAAAAGAAACTCTGTACCAATAAGCTGTAGCCCCTTAATGTGACTTCTCCCACCCTCAGCCCTATGTACTACTAATGTACTTTCTGTCTATAGATTCGCCTATTCTGGATATTTCATATAAGTGGAATCATATAATATATGGTCCTTTGTGAGTGTCTTCTTTCACTTAGGATAATGTTTCTCAGATTCCTCTATCTTGTGGCATGTATCAGAATTTCATTTCTTTTTATAGCCAAATAGTATTTTATAGTACAGACATATTATCTTTTATTTATCCATTTATCAGTTGGTAAACATTTGAGTTATTTCCACTTTTTGGCTATTATGAATAATGGTTCTATGAACATTTATGAACAAATTTTTGAGTGGACTTAAGTTTTCCTGTATCTTGCATGTGTACCCAGGACTATAATTCTGGGTGATTTGATAACTCTTTTTAACATTTTGAGGAACTTCCAAATTGTCTTTCAAAGTGGCTGCAACATTTACACTTCCACCAGCAGTGCATGAGGGTTTCAATTTCTCCACATCTTTACCAATGCTTGTTATTATTTGTATTATTGGTAATAGCCATCCTAGTGGGTGTGAAATGGTATCTCATGTGGTTTTGATATGCATTTCCCTGATGGTTAATGATGTTGAGCATCTTTTCATGTACTTATTGGCCATTTGTATATCTTATTTGGAAAAATGTCTATTTTTACTGTTTGTTCATTTTTAATTGGGTTATCTTTTAATTATCAAGTTATAAGAATTCTTTTTTTTATTTCAGCATATTATGGGGGTACAAATTTTAAGGTTTCGAATAATGCCCTTGCCCTCCCTCCTCCCACAAGTCTGAGCTTCAAGTGTAACCATCCCCCAGACGGTGCACATCTCACTCATTATGTATGTATATACCCGCCCCCGCCTCCTCCCTCCCACCTGCCCAATACCCATTTAATGTAATTCCTATGTGTCCACTTAGGTGCTGATCAGTTAATACCAATTTGCTGGTGAGTATATGTGGTGCTTGTTTTACCATTCTTGGGATACTTCACTTAGTAGAATGGGTTCCAGCTCTATCCAGGAAAATACAAGATGTGCTATATCACTATTGTTTCTTAGAGCTGAATAGTACTCCATGGTATACATATACCACATTTTATTAATCCACTCATGAATTGATGGACGCTTGGGTTGTTTCCACAGCTTTGCAATTGTGAACTGTGCTGATATAAACATTCGAGTGCAGGTGTCTTTTATGTAGAGTGTCATTTGATCTTTTGGGTAGATGCCCAGTAATGAGATTGCTGGATCAAATGGTAGATCTACTTGTATCTCTTTGAGGTATCTCCATATTGCTTTCCACAGAGGTTGAACTAGTTTGCAGTCCCACCAGCAGTGTAGGAGTGTTCCTCTCTCTCCTCATCCATGCCAACATCTATTGTTTTGGGAATTTTTGATAAAGGGCCATTCTTACTGGAGATAAGTGATATCTCATAGCAGTTTTGATTTGCATTTCCCTGATTATTAGAGATGTTGAGCATTTTTTCATATGTTTGTTAGCCATTATTCTGTCTTCTTTAGAAAAGTTTCTATTTGTGTCCTTTGCCCACTTTTTGATAGGGTCGTTTGATTTTTTCTTGCTGATTTTTCCTGAGTTCTAATTAGATTCTAGTTATCAGCCCCTTATCAGAATTTTTTGTAATATATTCTGGTATAAGTCTTGTACTAGATGTATGATTTTGAATTCATTTTCTTCCATTCTTTGTGTTGTCTTTTTACTTCTTGATTTAAATTCAAATTCCATTCCAACAAAGCAAACAAAACAACTAATGTCTAGCTTTAGCTTCTGGGGAATTAGTTTCTCCAAATAAGATAGGAAAATAGAGAATAAATGGTGGCGTCAGCTTCACTGAGAAAAATCATTATTTTCAGCAAAATGGGGCAGAGACAGAAAATCCAGTTTGCAGGGCTGGGAAAAAGGCGTGTCTGTCCCATGGGACATTTATAAATTGATCACTGTGACAGCAGCACTTTTTAGAGGTAATAATGTCATTAGGGTGTAATAATTCTCCAGAAACCCAGTAGCCCCAGATTAAAAATCTGGAAATTGTTTTGATAACACAAATTTCTGTTTCCTGCTGTTAAGTCTTCCATGATGCCTCTTAATCTGCCACCATTTTATTTTTTCTTTTCAAACCTTCTCCTTTCAAATCAGGAAGTACACATAAAGTGCAAGTAAGATCGTCCCCTCACCTAGGCTCTTGTCTTGATAGCCAGTATTGCCATATCTATCAGTCAAACCTCTGGCCAGCTAGGACGTCTGCAGGAATTTTTAGAGTGAGCAAATAAGTTCATCTGGCAAAGAGAGTATCTGAAAGTCAATGCACTCTAGGCAAGAAAACAGGAAGTACCATGTGGAAGATGGGAATTTGAATGATGCAAGCAGTAGGGTGGAGTTTGTCATCACTGAAGAGGTGACAAACAGTCATAAAGTAGGAAACAGTCGTAGTGTATCTGCTCACATAGAAAGGCTGGACTTTGTGTGGGCTCCTGTGATCTGACCAAAAGAACAGGAATGTGTCAAAAATGGGCTCCACATCTGCTCCCAATGACTTCCTTTCTGGAAGTACCTGCATGATCCTGTCATGTAGCTTGGCATCCCAATTCTTGTTCAGACAATAGATGCAGGCGTCACAGTGGTCATCACCGTTCGGGTTGTCCACGTGTAAACATAACCTATTCCATTCCCTGGAGAGCAAGCCACCATTGCCTTGGACCTCTCCTTGATGTAGTATTTGCCCAGCTGGCTCCTGCAATACAAGACCAGCCTGTCGATGAGAGACACGAGGAAGCTGATGGCCTTACAGCTCTCCTCCTTGCCTCGGTTCACATGATCTGGTCCCTCCACAGGTGTACCACAGGGCCCATGTTAGCGCAGCTGCTTGATGCGCTCCAGGACGCAGGCCCACTACCTCGCTCAGGCAGTTGTCCAGGTAGCAGAAGCTGAACTTGTGCAGACAGGGCACAATGTACTTCGGGGTGATTTTTCTCCAGATTCAGCCTCATGATGTGTCCCAGGGACATCTTGCTGGCAGAGCAGAGATCGGGGGTCCCCAGTGTGCACCCAGAGAGGGAGCGACCTATGCAAAGCCAAAGCACCAACAGCGTGGCCCGGGGTTCAGCAACCTGCAGCGACCATAGTCCTGAGCCACCGCAGCACAAGGGACAGAAGAAAGTTGCCTGCAACTCTGGGGAGAAGGGATCCCCCATTCAGGAGCTAGCGGGAGTTATGTGGGGCTCCATGACCCAGCACCGGACTGGCTCAGCCAGGAGTCTGAGAGCTCCTTTAGAAGATGCAAAGCCACCACTGTTGCAGGGGCGGCCAGATGCCAGCATGTCTTTTCTGTGACTGCTACAATTTGCCCTTGGCCTGGAGAGAGACAGGAAAACATGTGGTGGGAGATGGCGCTCTAGGAAATGGCCCGCCTATGGGCAAAGAGAGCTGTGGTCCCTGTGTAATGTTGGGAGTGGGGGACAAATGGCTGTGGAAGGAAGGATTTGTCATGTGTATGTGTGTTGGGGAGAAGTTGGGACTGCTGACTGGGCCAGATTGCACAGACAGAGTAAAGGTGTCACTGAATATAAGCTGTGGTTCTTCCTAGTCCCAAATTTAATTCCAACTTTTCTTAAGTGGATTTCTTAGGGAATAATTGAACAGAGTATTAACATAAAGAATTGAACCAGCAACCCAAAGACTTCAGTGGTATTATATTCCCTGTTTCATTGAGGTAGAAAATTGAGAGACACGGATTAATTAAGCTGTCAGGTCATATCACCAGTAAGTGTTGGAGCTGGGCTTTCAACCCAGCTGTGCTGGATTCTGCGGTCTGCGCTCTGGGCAACACACTCCCCTCCTGGGTCTCAGCCTAGACACATCTGATGGGGCTTGGCGTGGGCCTAGCAGTTTGTGGTGGCTCTGGACGCCCCCTGTCTGGGGTGGTTAGAGGAGGAGGCTCCGGCACTGGGAGAGAGGTGGTACTGGGTGACCTCTGAGTAGACTGTCGTGTAATCTACCTTGGGGACTGGGACTCGATAGGGAGTAAAAGGAACATTACTAGTTATTAAGCTTGGACAAAAGGCATGAATTAGTACTAACTGTTAGTCTCTTCCAAATTCAGAATGGAGGAGTGGTGTCCTCCCATGCTCAGGCTTAGTTTTGTGTATGGCCTCCACCAAACTCCCAGTTCCTCATGGACATCTTGGCTCTGCTCCACTTGAGAATAGCTGCCAAACCTCCACAGTGTCTCATTCAGGGCCATGAACAGCCGGCACAATTCCACCATTTAAAATGATCACTGTTCTCCCGTGTAACCCAATGTAGACATTACGGAAATGTGTTCAGGAAGCTTTATGGAGAAGAGAGTTGAAGGAAAATCGGCCAGGATTCTGGGGCAGTTTATTCTTCTGTGAGATGACCTTGGCCTTTGCTGGTAAAGATTTAATGCAGTGAGTTTCTAAATTATTCATGTGTGGCACCAGTGCACAAGCAGAGCTATTTCAGTATATAACATCTCCATTTTTTATTACCATGATTAGATAATTGTGACAGATATTTTCTAGTGAGACCCTGTCCCACAATTTCTTGAAGTGAGGTTTATTTAGGGTGAGCACCCTGGATAGAACAGATGCACCTGCTAAAAGATTGTCATGGTAAGGGACCCTCCACTCTCCTTTCCTTCAGAAACACCATTAAGATGTTTGATGGACATAAATATTTACCAGAATTTTTGACCAGATCATTACGGTCTATTTTACTCACCTTTTCCAGATTCCTCAGTTAATAACATTTCTCTTTCCAGTATTGTTGTTATTATTATTACAGTCTTTAAGTTTGCACAGAACAGAGTATCTTTAATAAAATATTGCCATAGAAGAACAAATTTGTTTTTTTTGGCAGCTCCAATGACTTGATTATATCCTGTTTCCCTTATTTTCTACTTCGTCTGCACCCCCTTTTCTGGCACAATCATGATGGGGTGACATAGGATTGGAAACTATGAGAACCCCTGGAATTCCACTACGCTGTTTGAAACACACACTGAATATCTTGGTGACCGGGGTGACAGCAGGTGGGTCTGCTTTGGGTCTGGGCCAAGCACGGAACTGTTCATTCACACACCCCACACGCCTCCGGTGACGTGGCCCCTTTGCAGGACGGGGGATGGACATATAACACAAAGAGACAGACAAAGAAAGACACTGACACACATAAAGACGGTACAAGACTGCAGCCCCGAATGCCCCAGTCACTTTATTCTTATAGTCAGAAAATCAAAGTTACTTCCTTATACGTAACCACCCAGGCATTGCAATAATGGCCATAGATTCCGGAACACATAGCCTAAGGACACAGATGTCCCATGACTCAAGGTCTTAATGGGTTGCTTAAGCCTAGGGCCATAAGCCAGAGTTTGAAATATGCACAGACAAGCAATGCAGCCACAAAAGGGTAACTTTGTTCCCATTCCTTCCAGCCTGGCCCCCCGCGACTGCGCCTTGTCTTAG
>VBSM01003227.1:259316-269344 GCA_008086735.1 Cheirogaleus medius | reverse complement strand
AGTATTTCCAACGTTTTCCTCCAGAATTCTAATAGTTTCACATCTAAGGTTCAACTCCGTTACCCAGCGTGAGTTGATTTTTGTGAGAGGTGACAGATGTGGGTCCTGTTTCAGTTTTCTACATGTGGCTATCCAGTTTTCCCAGCACCATTTATTGAATAAGGATTCTTTTCCCCAGTGTATATTATTATCTGCTTTGTCGAAGATTAGTTGGCTATATGAGGATGGTTTTATATCTGGGTTCTCTGTTCTGTTCCACTGGTCAATGTCCCTGTTCTTGTGCCAATAAAAAGCTGTTATAATTACTATAGCCTGGTAGTATAGTTTGAAGTCCAGCAAATTGATACCTTCCATTTTGTTTTTATTGCCTAGGATTGATTTTGCTATACGGGATCTTCTCTGGTTCCATATGAAGCATAAAATTATTGTTTCTATATCTGTGAAAAATGATGATGGTATTTTAATGGGGATTGCATTGACTCTGTAGGTCACTTTGGGTAGTATAGACATTTTAACAATGTTGATTCTATCGACCCATGAGCATTGTATGGTCTCCACCTGTTTACATCCTCTGCTATTTCCTTCTTCAGTGTTTCATAGTTCTCCCTGTAGAGGTCTTTTACCTCCTTAGTTAAATATATTCCTAGGTACTTTATTTTCTTTGTTGCTGTTTTAAAGGGAATTGAGTCTTTGATTTGGTTCTCACTTTGACTGTTGTTGGTGTATATGAATGCCTCTGATTTCTGTATATTGATTTTGTATCCTGAAACTTTACCAAATTCATTTATCAATTCAAGGAGTCTCTTGGTTGAATCCTTGGTGTTTTCTAGGTATAATACCATACCATCAGCAAAGAGTGAGAGTTTGATCTCTTCTGCTCCCATTTGGACGTCCTTAATTTCACTCTCTTGTCTGATTGCTATAGCCAGGACTTCCAGCACTATGTTGAATAGAAGTGGAGATAGTGGGCAACCTTTCCTTGTTCCAGTTCTAAGTGGGAATGCTCTCAATTTTTCCCCATTCAGTATAATGTTGGCTGTGTGTTTGTCATATATGGCTTGTATCATTTTTAGGTAAGCCCCGTCTATGCCTATTTTGTTGAGCGTTCTTATCATAAAAGGGTGTTGAATTTTGTCAAATGCATTTTCTGCGTCTATTGAGAGGATCATATGGTCTTTGCTTTTGCTTCTGTTTATATGGTGAATCACATTTATAGATTTGCATATGTTGAACCATCCCTGCATCCCTGCGATGAAGCTAACTTGGTTGTGATGGATTATTTTCTTGATAACTACCTGGATTCGATTAGCTAGAGTTTTGTTGAGAATTTTTGAATCTATATTCATAAGGGATATTGGTCTGTAGTTTTCTTTTTGTGTTGCATCTTTTCCTGGTTTTGGTATGAGGGTTATGTTGGCTTCGTAAAATGTGTTGGGGAGTATTGCATCCTTCTCGACGTTGTGCAATAATTCCTGCAGGATAGGCACCAGATCTTCTTTGTAGGTGTGGTAAAATTTGGGTGTGAAACCACCTGGTGTGGGTCTTTTCTTTTTAGGAAGGTTTTTTATTGCTGTTTCAATTCAGTACTTGATATTGGTCTATTCAGGAATTCTATTTCTTCCTGGTTGAGCCTAGGGAGGCTGTGTGTTTTTAGAATTTGTCCATTTCCTCCACATTTTCCAGTTTGTGTGTATAAAGGTTTTTGTAGTATTCATAAATTATACTTGTGTCTCCATGGCATCAGTTGTAATTTCTCCTTTATTTTCATAATGAAACTTATTAGGGATTTTTCTTTTCTCCTTTCATTAGTCTAGCCAAAGGCATGTCAATTTTGTTTATTTTTTCAAAGAACCAACTTTTTGTTTTTTTAATCTTCCGTATAGTTTCCCTATTGTCAATTTAATTTAGTTCTGATTTGATCTTAATGATTTCACTTCTTCTTGTGGGTTTGGGGTCAGTCTGTTCTTCTTTTACCAGCTCTTTGAATTCAATAGGTTGTCTATTTGTGATCTTTTCAACTTTTGGATATAGGCATTTATGGAAATATACTTTCCTCTCAGGACTGCTTTAGCTGTGTCCCATAGGTTTTGATAACTTGTGTCTCCTTTGTCATTTAGTTCAAAGAATCTTTTGATTTCCATCTTGATTTCCTGGTTTATGAAGTGATCATTCAGTAGAAGGTTGTTTAGTTTCCACGCATTTGGGTAGAAATGAGAGTTCCTGTTAGGGTTGATTTCTACTTTTATTCCACTGTGATCTGAAAAGATACATGTTATAATTTCTATTTTGTTAAATTTTTTGAGACATGCTTTATGTCCTAGGATATGGTCAATCTTGGAGAATGACCCAGAGCTGATGAGGAGAACGTATATTCAGTGGATTTGGGGTAGAATGTCTTGTAAATGTCAGTCAGGCCCATTTGTTCTAGAGTTTTATTTAAGTCCATTATTTCTTTGTGAATTTTCTATTTGGAGGATCTGTCCTGTGCTGTCAGTGGAGTGTTAAAATCTCCGACTATTATGGTGTTGTTGTTTATCCATTTGTTTAGATCAAGTAGAGTTTGCTTTATGAATCTGGGTGCACCTAAGTTAGGTGCATACATATTTAGAATTTTTATATGTTCTTGTTGAACTATACCCTTCTCTGCTTTGTTTTTATTCCTTTGTTGATTTAAAAATTAAGTTATCTGAAATCAAAACTGCCACACCAGCCTTCTTTTTGCTTCCATTTGCTTGAAATACTGTTCTCCACCACTTTACCTTTAATCTAAATATATCCTTGCAGGTTAGATGTGTTTCCTGAAGGCAGCAGATACTTGGCTTTTATTTTTTTTTATCTATTCAGCCAGCCTATGTCTCTTGAGTGGGAAGTCCAAGCCATTCACATTTACTGAGAGAACTGATAGGTGGGGCAGATTTATGTTCATTCTGATGGGCTGAACGTTGTTGCTTTGTTTTCTCTCTTGAGCCATTATGGTATCTGGCCTTTGATCTTTAGCTTTTGAGTGGATTTACATTTCTGAGTGCTTATTGTGCTGATCCGTGGGTAACACTGTTTTGAGTACTTCTTGTAGGACTAGTCTTGTCTTGGTGAATTCTCTCAGTCTTGCTTATCTGAGAATGTCCAAAGCCAATCCGAATAACATCAGACTTCTCTACTGAATCTTGACAAGCAAGAAGAGACTGGGGCCCTATCAGCACTCTTCTGAAACAGAATAATGTCCAGTCTAGAATCTTGTACCCTGAAAAACTAAGTTTTGTATATGACGGAGAAATACAATTGATTCTTGTGTGCTGATCTTATGCCCTGAGATCATGCTGAACTCTTGTATTGTTAGTTCTAGTTTTGTTTTGTTTTTTTGGTCAATACTATGTGATTTTCTATATAGGCAAACATGTTATCTTCAAATAAAGACTCATTTCTTCCATTATAATCTGGATGCTTTTTATTTCCCTTTTCATCTTATTGCACTGGTTGGGAGTTCCATTATTATGTTCAATGGAAGTGGTGAGAATTGGCATTGTTTCTATCTTATGAAGAAAGTATTCTTCTATCATAAAGTATGACACTACTTGTTGGTTTATTACAGATTCTATTTATAAAGTTGAGAAAGTTTCCAAGTGTCCCTCCATTCCTATTTTGTTGAAAGGTTTTATCATTAATGAGTCTTGAGGTTTATCAAATGCTGTTTCTGCACCAACTGGTAGGATCATGTGATTTTTCTGAGGTGATAATGCTGAGTTCTGTAACTTCTGTGGTGAAAGAGTTTGTATTTATGAGCAAGAGTAGTGGTCATTTACCTTCATACCTAATAAAACTGGGCACAATCCACCTTGGGTACAAGGACCAGGGGAATGAGTACATTTCTGGGCATTAGCATGGATCTCGGTCAGATAATCCTGCAGCAAGGGGCAGTTCTTGCTGTGTGCACTTGGGGTACTGTGGAATGCTCTTTAGGGCACACTTACTGTTGTCCCTCAACATATACCATTATACCACCTATTCCTGATCAATAATTCAACTCATGTTCTGGTGTGATCCAGCCATCATCAGAGTCCACTCTTAAGCAATTATCAACATTGCTGTGAAAAGAGTGTTTTCAAATTCAGCTATCCTTTATGACATGGGTAAGTCAATTATGGCCTGTGGGGCAAATCCTGCCCACCACCTGTTTTTATAAATAAAATTTTATTAGAACATGGCCTCACCCATTTGCTTATAGATTTTCTATGGCTATTTTCATGCTACAATAGCAGAGTTGGGTATCTGTGACAGATTAAATGACCCACAATGCCTAAAATATTTACTATCTGAACCTTCAGAGATCTGGTATTTGGTACAGGAGATGAGGAAAATGTCACAGGTTTGTGTCCACTAGAATTATTTCCCAGCTGTTTTTATGGCTCAAAGACCCTTACAGCTGGCAAATGACAAATAGACTGGAAGTGCTGAGGACTAAGAAAGGCAGAGAAAGGCAAAAAAGGGAAAGAAAAAGAAAATAGAGAAAGCATAAAGAAAAAGATTGGGATGCATTCATAGTTTACATACAATTTTTACAACCATTTTCTAGTTAATCCTTAATACAATTCTATAAGATAGGTGTTAATATTTTCATTTATTCAAGATGGATAAAAGACTTAAATGTAAGGCATGAACCATAAGAATTCTAGAAGAAAATTGGCCAGGTGTGGTGGCTCATGGCTGTAATCTTAGCACTCTGGGATGCTGAGGCAGGAGGATTGCTTGAGGTCAGGAGTTCAAGACCAGCCTGAGCAAGAATGAGGCCCCATTTCTACTAAAAATAGAAAAAATTACTCAGGCATGGTGGCACACACCTGTAATCCCAGATACTCAGGAGGCTGAGGAAAGAAAATTGCTTAAGCTCAGAAGTTGGAGGTTGCTGTGAGCTAGGCTGACACCACAGCACACTAGCCCGGGTGACAGACTGAGACTGTGTCTCCAAAAAAAAAAAAAAAGAATTCTAGAAGAAAATGCAGGAAAAACTCCCTAGATATTGGCTTAGCCAAAAAAATTTATGAGTAAGACTCCAATGGCAATTACAGCAACAACAAAAATATTAATAAATAAATGGGACTTGATTACATTAAAAAGCTTCTGCACAGCTAATGAAATAATTAACAGAGCAAATAGACAGTCTACAGAATGAGAGAAAATATTTGCAAGCTATACATCTAATAAAAGGCTAATAATGAGAATGTGCAAAGAACTCAAGCAAATCAGAAAGAAAAAACCTAACAACCCCATTAAAAAATGGGCAAAAGACATGAACAGAAGCTTTCCAAAAGATAGACAAATAACCAACAAACGTGAAAAAAGGGTCAACATCAGTAATCATCAGGGAAATGCAAATTAAAACCACAATGAGATATCACATTACCCCAGTTAGAATGGCTTTTATTAAAAAGTCCAAAACCAATAGATGCTGGTGTGGATGTAGAGAAAAAGGAATGCTTATATATTTTTGTTGGGATTGCAAATTAGTACAACTTTTATGGAAAACAATATGGAGATTTCTCAAAGAGCTAAAAGTAGACTTACCATTTGATCCAGCAATCCCATTACTGGGTGTCTATCCAAAGGAAAAGAAGTCAAGTCAAGAAGTCAAAAGACACTTGATATGTTTATTGCAGCACAATTCACAACTGCAAAGATGTGGAATCAACCCAAGTGCCCATCAATTCATGAGTGGATTAACAAAATGTGGTATATGTATATCATGGAACACTACTCAGCCATGAAGAAGGATGAACTAATGCCTTTGGCAACAATTTGGATGGAACTGGAGACCATTATCTTAAGTGAATTATCTCAAGAATGGAAAAACAAATACCACATGTACTCACTATTAAATTGGAACTAATCAATGAGCACACATGTGCACAGAGGGAAAAAATGTAAATCATTAAATGAATAAGATACAGTATAATAATTTTATAACTAAAGGTATTTGCATGGCACATATTTTGAAATAATATTGAAGTTTTGAGGAAAGTCTTCCCAAAAGAGAAGTAAAGTATCCAGGGTCTATATTCTATAGAGTGAAAGGCCTTATATGAAGTAATAAAATTGTGGCTTTAGTGAGGGATGCAAAATGATAAGCTTTGTGTTTGAGATAGATGACTTTGGTAGACATATCTAAGCATATAAAGCAATCATCCAAAAGAAGAAGAAATGATAAATTCACATACACTTATGAAGTAGAATTTATGTCTTAGGAAATAATAGAAAAACTAGGTGGGTGATTGTGCTATTAAATGATATCTGGAATCAAGTGAATTATAGATTGAATAATGAATTTTTTCAAGATAAATAATAATATTTATTTTGTACCCATTGATTTTGAGAAGTCTATAGTCCACTTGATTGATGATATCCAAAAGGCAGTTGGATAGGTGACTCTGAAACTAAACAGAGGACTTGGGGCTAGACATGTACCTAAAATCATGGAAGTAAATCAGATTATTTCTTAAGTATATGAAGAAGAAGAAGAGTGCTGAAGAAAGAACATGAGAGAAGAGCTGAGAGCACTTGAGAGATGTTCAGAGGTGTTCAGAAGAGATCTGAACACCCCCTTCACTACTTCCCCTCACCAGTCCTTATATTATTCTGTGGCTCAGATGCAGTTAAATCAGTACATTTAAATAATTAAATAATGACAGCTAATATTAATATTTATTTTGCCCTGACAGTGAGCTAGAAAGACACCATCTAAGCCTTTTATATAAATTAATTTGTTTGATTCTCTTAAAAACCAACTATAGTGAGGGCCGGGCGCGGTGGCTCACGCCTGTAATCCTAGCACTCTGGGAGGCCGAGGTGGGTGGATAGCTCAAGGTCAGGAGTTCGAAACCAGCCTGACCAAGAGCGAGATCCCGTCTCTAAAAAAAAAAAAAAAAAAAAAAACAAAACCAACTATAGTGGATACTATTATTATTCTCAATTTATCGAAGAGTAAACTGAGCAGTAGAAAGTTAAGTAATTTGCCCATGATTACCAGACAGTAATTTCTGAAGCCAAATAAAAATAGAAATCTGGTAAGATCCCAGAGTAAGGGAGAGTCATGTAGCTACAGTTGCTCCATTTTATTTTTTTATTTTATTTTATTTTATTTATTTATTTATTTATTTTATTTCAGCATATTATGGGGGTACAAATATTACGGTTATGTATATTCCCCATGCCCCCCTCCCCCCTCGAGGCAGAGCCTCAAGCATAACCACACCCCATACATTGCACATCTTACTCATTAACAGTTGCTCCATTTTAGAATTATAATTTTTTTCTGAGTTTTTTTAGAACCTTACTCCAGATTCTAACTACCCAGCCATGTTGGAGGAAAACAAGCTTCATACAGTTTTGTGAATGAGATTTCTCATTCACAATTGGATAAAAAAAAATGTAGTAGTTTAGGAAGAATTAGCCTCGTCTTAGAAATGCTGGAAAAACCAACATGAATGAAATTGTCCATGAGCATGTGTGTGGGAAGGAGGCTGTATGTTAGCATATGTGTGTTGCACTCATGATTATATTTTCTTTGGAATAACAAGGTCAGAGAGAATCCAAGACAGAAACACTGTAACAGGCCTTCTTGCATTGCCTAAACCAATCCACTTTGCCCCCGACACAGCTCACAAATGGGGGACAAAAATTAGAGGGCAAAAAAGCCCATCATAATGAGCATGAAAAACATCTCATAGGAGTTAATGCCTTTGAGATTAATTAACCAAAAATGTTTCTTCCCAGTGATTTCCTTAGAGAGATCTTAAAGCTTGATGTAAGAGGTAAAAGTTTATGTAAATGTGTTTGTTCTCAGGAGTTTTCCATTATCTAATTTAAGAAACAGGGACCATTTTCTGAATGTTAACTAATGATGTTAATAGAGATGGCCATGGAAAGCACATGCTGTGGTCAGTGGTGCACATCCTACATTGCACGTGAGAGATGTTGGAGCACAGCTGGGGCTGCAAGTGAGACAAACTCAGGGCTGAATGCTGGCAGGACTGAGTGTGTGATTTTCAGCAACTTGCCCATGCTCTCAGTCTCATTTTTCTAATCTGTAAAATTGAGATAATAAAAATAAGTATTCACCTCATAGGGTTATTGTGAGAATTAAATGAGATAAAAATGTAAAGGACTAAGCACAGCACTTAGCACATGGTAAATGCTCTATAAATCTTAGCTAACCACAACAAAATTTCACATTTTCTTGGTTTCCCTAACAATTCCTGATGGTAGCTTTAGTTTATCCTGTTCCATCTACAGTTATAATTAAATTAAGTCTATTAATTTGCTCATCGAAGTCCAGTTCAATTTAATACAAACTTAAATCTACAATTGAAAAGACTACTACTCAGTATTGTTGATTCTGTTTAATTACCTTGACAAATTCTTAATTTCTGGTAGTAGTTATAAGCATTAGTATTGTCATTTCTTATGTTTCCTGAGAATTTTAGACTAATTGGGAACAGGGTCTATTTTTCTGTGATTTTTATCCTATTAAGTCTTTGTTTATATCTATCTATAATTTGTTAACTTGCTCTAATGCCCAAATATATGTTGACACAAACTGTGCAATTTTAATATCTGCTACTTTTTGGGGGTCATATGTTCAAGAGTTCAGCATTTCAGTGACTTGACATGGAAGAAAAGTAATTGTGAGAACTATAACAGAAACACAGTTCTATTCTATTTTGTTTCAATGTAACATATTGCATAAGTATAAATTAATATATAATGTATTTTATGTTCAATTCAATTCAAATGCTTTATTATACATAGTACTCAATATGAGTTGTGATGATTAATGCTATGTGTCAACATGAATAGGCCACAGCATACCCAGATATTTGGTCAAACATTATTCTGGTCATGTTTGTGAAGGTGTTTTTTTTTATGTGATTAACATTTGAATCAATAGCCTGAGTGAAGCAGATTGCCCTCCTTAATGTGGGTGGCCCCATCCAATTAGTTGAAGGGCTGAATAGAACAAAAAGACTAAGTAGGAGAGAAACTTTGGCGGTTTGACTGACTAAGCTGGGGCATGAATCTTCTCCTGCTGTCAGGCTGAAACGTACACCATTGGCTCTCCTGATTCTTTTTTTCTTTTAATTTGAGAGAGAGAGTCCCACTCTGTTGCCTGGGCTAGAGTGCTGTGGCATCAGCCTAGCTCACAGCAGCCTCAAACTACTGGGTTCAAGCAATCCTCCTGCCTCAGCATACTGAGTAGCTGGGACTAAAGGCATGTGCCACCATGCCCAGTTAATTTTTTCTGTATATTTTTAGTTGTCCAGCTAATTTCTTTCTATTTTTACTACAGACGGGGTCTTGCTCTTGCTCAGGCTGGTCTTGAACTCCTGAGCTCAAATGATCCTCCCACCTCGACCTCCCAGAGTGCTGCTCTCCTGATTCTTAGTCCTTAAGACTCAGATTGAGGTTACACCATTAGCCATCAGTTCTCCTAGGTCTCTACTTGCACACACACACACCCCCAATAGCTATAAGAGAATAATTCAAATATTTTTAGCATAAATAAAAGACTAATATTTAAGGTGATGGATATCTCAAGTATACTAATTTGATCCTTACAAATTACACAAATGTACTAAATTATCATATACAAGTGTATAATCCAAAATATGTACAACTATTATGTATGTATTTTGAAATATACAATAAATTATTGTACACTATAGTCACTTCGATAATCTATTTAATGCTAGATCTTATTTCTTCTAACAAACTATATATTTATGCCCATCCTTCTCTTCATCCTTGCTGGCCCAACCCTTCCCTGCCCCTAGTAACTATCCAGGGGTCCTCAAACTTTTTAAACAGGGGGCCAGTTCACTGTCCCTCAGACCGCTGGAGGGCTGGACTATAGTTTAAAAAAAACTATGAACAAATTCCTATGCACACTGCACGTATCCTATTTTTTTAATTTATTTTTTTATTTTATTATATTGTGGGGGTACAAATATTGTTAGGATTATATATATTGCCCCTGCCAA